>CM073769.1:42828084-43108084 GCA_037158775.1 Hetaerina titia | reverse complement strand
GCTCAAATCCGCCTTCCCCACCTTTCCTGTGATCGTCTTTTATGTGTTTTCCTATCTCCTTTCCTTATTTCTATTATATTTGTGAAGAAAAAATATATATATAAGTATAATATAACATAACACTTTTGTGAAAGTATCACGGACGTGAATAATGATGTATATGAAGTTAGCACTCGGAAGAGATGGACGGAACTGTCTTTCTCTTCTTTGTAGTAAGTCCTAGTTGTAATGTAAAACTGAAATCAATTATTCATCGGCTTGTAAGCCTCGTTTTTATGTATTTATCATCACTATCCTTTTTTTAAAGCTTCAATCAACCTTTACTGTATCTCCTGGGCTTAACAAGTATTTGGGATTATCTTTTCCTAGTGTCATTCGCTAATTTAAAATGCATTCTCCCTTATCCCTTCGACCGATGCATACCGATTTTTTGCTACCAAGTCTTAAAATTATCATTATTGCCTGTATTTTTAAGCAGGAAAAATTCAAGTATAGGTATTACAAACTAATTTTATTCCCACAGGTACTTCTGATATTAAACCAACATTCCGAATAGGTTGATTATACCTTTTCTATCTGTCATGAAAAATCCCTATTTTCCACCTGTTTTAACATTTTTTCTCCAATCTTTTCAAAAACTAATCCAAATGCATGATGTTGTAGAACGTCTTGCTTATTCCTTCGTGGAACTCTTTTATTTGATTACATTCTGAAAACATGAAACCAGCTCATCTTGATGAAAAAATTTGAATGGCTTCCTTGGCAATACTTCCAAACTTAGGAATAACTATAGGGTTCAAATATTTGCATATCCTCATAGCTTTCTTAGTCTCCTCTTCGTTTTCACATTTGGATACCTCCTCGCTTTCCTCTCAACGTAAGTGCATATCTCTTTTTATTCCTCTATCAGCCATTTCGTTACACAGCTCCCTTCTCATTTCAATCTCTCATCGGCATTTACATACTCCACCACGCACCGTCCCATTTGCCCGCTAACGTTCTTATCTACCTCTCTCTAGAAATATCTTTGCTGCCACCTCCACTTTCCCGCCCGCTATAACACTCCTTGCTAAAAATCCCATCTAAAGGGGAAATTTGCCATATCTATACCCGCGAGCGCAGGAAGGGTAAATGAATGCGAACTACAGAATATTTAGGAAATGGGTTATAATAGTTTTGCTCGGTCGAATCCGTCCAATCTCTTACTTCCTCTTTCATTCCCACTCTTTCCCGTTCCCCTCACGCCTTGGCCTAATTCTCTCGTGTCCCTCTACCCCCTCCCCCCGCATTCCACTTTGCCGATCTTCCACTTCCCTCTCTTAATTTTACCCCCGCACGCACACGGGAGCACATAGACACATAGCCGCTCAGCCACTGCTGATCCTGATTTTAATACAACCAGGAGTTGCTCTTCTCGTCCTCACACTTTCATTTTCCCAGTTCGCGGAAGAGAGGAGAGAGAAGGGGGTGAATGAGATTCTACGTTCTTCTATGGAGATGCGGAGGACGAATAATTTTCCGAGATAGAGCTAGGAGTGTATGCGAGGAGCCTGTGTAAGCAATGGAGCGGGGGTAGGGAGTTCAGTGAGGGCGTAAAAGGGGTAGGAGGTAGGATCCCCCGCTCCCTTTCCCAGTTTGCTTTTTGCGCTAAGTAGGGCTCTTAATACCGCTACAGGATTTATTCATTCCCACGCCTCGGTTCTGTGTTCTGCGCTCTTCCTCTTTTTCCATATCACTCTCACACACTCTCTCTTGCAGCCTTTCTCCTCCCAGTCCAAATGGAAGACGTTCTTAATGAAAGCTCGCCGGGGATCGCCTCCCTCCCTTCTCTCCTCAACCCCTCCCCTCCTTCGGAGTTTCCTCTCTCGCGCCGGCAATATAATTTTTCACTAAGAAAACCTGATTCCCCTACCCTCCAAATTTTTTACTAGCTCTTAGCTAAAGCATTGCAAAACGTGTTAGGTTTGCGTCAGAAATATTTGGCGGAAATGTATCATTAACTCAGTACATGCAGTGGGCCGGACTACTTTTTCAAATCCGTTATTTGCGTGAAAAACGCCATTTCCTAAGAAAAGGAGGTTAATTATTATTATTTAATTACTAAGTATCAAAAAGAGTTACCTGCGCGCAAATAGGAACATATTTGCGGTAAGCATTCCATTCCGCTATTAATTCATTACTTTGTTTCCATTTTGTAACCGTACTAATCATTTTACTCCTTATTTACAAAAACAATGATGGAAAATGGTAAGTGAATGATTTAATTAGAAACCATACATAAGAGGGTGTTTAAAAATTAACGGGAATTTTTTCATTTCACGGGCTTGGAGAGTCCGATTGTCAAACTTTGTTTTAATTTTGTTGGTAGACATGCCCCTGAAGTATGATAAAACTTTCAGCTGTTTTCATTGCGGACTTTGTCTGTGACAGCCCATAAGGTTAGACGTGTTTTATGAGCTCGGAGATTTTTGTTTGTTAAAAGAAATGGATCAAAGAATTTGTATCAAATTTTGCGTATCGCTGAAAGAACTAAAGGCTATCTCAAAGATCGAGTTTCAGAAGTGTTTCTGGAATTGGAAGAAGCGCTGGAACAAGTGCATAATCTCCAATGGGGATTACTTTGAAGGTGACAACATCAATGTATAAGAATAAATAAATATTATTGTTCGAAAAATTGAAATTCCCGTTAATTTTTTAACACACCTCATGTATTACTTTTGGAAAAAAGAATCTGAAATACTTCGTTGAATGTTTTAAAAATATTGAAAATCTTGCAAAAATTTAGACTTCCATCATGCATAGAACTAAACATCTACTTAACGAGAGTATATAAATTTTATTAAGAAAGTTTTTGCATGAGCATCAACGGCAGGAATTCTGCAGCTCACGTAAATTTACATTCAATCAGCCAAAATAAGATGCTTTATCTGCTATTTGGAATTTGTCTTTTAAATTTAATACAATTTTGGTTCTGCTAAGATACCGATAGGATAGGAAGACGGTAAGGCTGATTTCGTCTCATGATTTTCAGGTACTCATGAAGAAAAAGCTTACATGCATATCCTTTGTGCTTATCTTGTAAGAGAAGAGTGGAAGAAAATAACTCATGATTTCATAAATCACAAGAAAAGAGGTAGTTCCCAAAGGTGCGCACGTATTGAAGGAGGGAGACTGATTGAACTTGAAATACGCATTGCAAAGGGAAAACAGAGCAAAAAAGGAAACCGCGAGGTCTTCTTTCTATCACCCTTCTCAAAGGCTTTCTACTATTTTTCATTTCAAGAGTTGCTAAAATAAAAAATTGAAATATAAAAACGGAGGAAAAAAATAAGAGGTCTGTGAATTTCTTTCCTCTTTGGAAAAAAACCTACATTTCCCTCCCTCCTTCCACACTTCGCCTCATCGTCGTCCCACCACCTCTATACTGCCCTTCCCAACATTGCAAGTATGCCCGGCGAAATTGGAGACCCTCTGCACGGTGGGAGGAGAGGGCCAACAGGTTATCGCGTCACCCCTCGACCGGCAGCAACTCCGATTTCGACTCTTGGTGTCATTCCAGCAACCCGTCGGTGGAAAGTTGCTGTTCATGTCATCGGATCAAAGTTGATAGAACAGGTGACAGATTTGTTTAAATTCTGTTAAAATCAGTTCTAATTGGTAAAGGTTGAAGAGTAAGTTCATTGAAAATTTTAAGGCGTAAGATTTCTCTCTCTCGAAGAATACAAATATGATTTTAACTCTTGTGAAGCTACCCAGAGTTAATGCATGATACCAAACTTTTAAAACCTCGCAAAATATGACCAAACCAAGCCAAAATTGAGGAAGATAAAATGTCAAAATAATATTTTTATCTCTGATTTTTTTACGTAAAAAATAAGATTAAACACGCAATATGTGATATTCGGAGTAGAAGGCCACAGTAGTGTTGATTTTAGGGTGAATTTATTTTCAGTCTGACGTTTATTTACTATCTATCAACCGAAGACACTTAAAGTTAAAATCAACATGATCAGAAGCATTCATCAGGTCATTTCTTCGTAACCTTTCATGTTAGATAAGTTTTATTAAAACATACAATGCAAGAAAAAACAAAAGCGACAGGTCAAAACAAATGTAATGGGTAAAGGAAAAATTAATTTTGTACACTGAGATACAATACTGACTGGAAATTCACCATTAAAGAGGATGTGGAAGAGAGTTCTTATTTAAGAATTACACTTCAGTTTTGAACAGTAAATTTGTAGTGGAAAGAGGCTGAGAATGAACGAAAAATACTCATGAAAACATAAATGAATGTTTTCATCAAGAAACTAAAGCTAAAATATATTACCGTTCCTTTGAACAATGATATTTTTAGTATACGTTGAATAATCTTTCAAAAATTCCTGACAAATGCAATGTTTATTATCCATAATTTTCCTCAGAACAAGGTTACCACTATAAGGGGTTAAAGCACATGAACTTTCGCACCTATAAGACATGGAAATATTTAAAACATTTAAAAAAAGGGCTCAGCGTAAATATTTAAAATTCGCCTAATTAGTTCACAAGTGAAGGCTGTGAAAATTGATTATAAATGATAAAGGAAAGAGAAAGCACATGAAAATTGCTTGAAGGACCAAATACACTATTCAAGATTGGACTGGAACGGAGTTAAGGCGTGATGATATATGCGGGTCCTTTGGAAGCACGAGAAGCTTACGTGAATGCTCGGTAAGGTAGAGGAACACGGGAAAAGTGGGAGGATTCGAGGGGGAGGAGAAAGAGAGGGAAATGGGAATGGACGAGTCAAAGGATGGAGGATGAAAGGAGAGCAAGAGAAATTGCGACAAAGTGACGGGAGAAGTCGAAGCGAAAAGAGGCTAAAGGGGACCAGTGGGGTAAGGTTCACGGATAACGAAAGAGAGGGGGCAGCGGAGTGATGTTTAGTTTAGAGGGAGAGAAAGAGAGAATCGACTTCTCTTTGAGAAAGGAGGAGGTGGAGAGAGAAATAGTGAAGGGAGAAAAATAGAAAAGACGGATGTGGAACGGGAATATGGAGGTGAGAGGGGGACAGGAGGAGAGGGAAAAAGGAGTAAGGAAGAGGACGGGAATTAAAGCGCTCCCCAGATATTCCGGGTGGACAAAAACACGCACTATGGGGTGGAAGCGAGGGGAAGAGAAAGGGAGAGAGAGAGGGAGACAGCCCTCCTACGCATGCCAGTGTTTTATGGCTCCTCTCCGGCCTGGGAAAAGGGGACGGGGGCGGGAAGGAGTGGAGGGGTGGGGAAAAATGGAAGGAGGGACGCGGTGGCGTTATGGAGAAGAACAAGACAATGGTGGGCTGGTGGTAGGATTGCTGAGGGAAAAAGGGCGGCCGTGTGTGTCGGCGTTGGAGGTTAGCGGTAGGGGAAAGGGGGAGAGGAGGAGGAGGAGACGAGGGGTGTTGAGGGACGGGCGCCTGAAATAAAAGGAAAGTGAAGGGGGTTGGGTGGACGCGCGATGGGAGAGCCTAGATCCTGGACTTCGGGAGGGGAGGACGGCGCGGGACGGGGAATGGCGAAAGCCCACCCCGTCCTCCGCCGTCTTTCTCTCCCATTCCCCTCGGCGGGACTAGGATGTAAGGGGGGAGGAGAGGATGAGGTGGGAGATAGGGCCGAAAAAGAGGGTGGCGTGGAACGGGAGAGGGCGTAAGAAAGGAGACAATCGGGGGGAGGCAAGGGTGCGGGAGAGGGAAAGGGAAAGATAGGACAATTTGGAGGGGGAGGCATGAGCCTCGAGGGTTGAGGAAAGGCAGGGAATTGGGTCTGGAGGAATGAGGGGCTGGTGATGGGAGAGGAAGAAGAGGGGGAGAGGAGAAGAGGGAAATAGATGATGGGGAGAAAGGAAGGGCAAGAGAAGGGTGCCCACGGAGTGGGAATGAAATGGGCAGCGCGGGAGGAGATGGGTAGAGGGAAAGGATGGGGGTAGAGGATGTGTGTGCGTGCGTGTTGCGTAAGGGGAAGAGGCACGGATGGACAGGGAGGAGGCTGTCGGGATGAGAGGAAGGGAGGAAGGGAATAAATTTAAGTGCGTAAGGAAATGAATGGGGCGGCACAGAGATAGTCAGTGAAATACTGCGAGAATGAATGAAAGGAGTAATCCAATATATAAATGAATAGGTCTCACATCGCAAACAACCATTTCTTCCATTTGAAAGCAATCTATATCTGTCAGATTGGCATTCCGTAATGATTGTGGGAACATATGAACCATCTAATCAAATAGGAGAAAAAATGTGTTCACCCAAATAAAAGTTCCCATGATGAACAAGAGAAAAGCATATCTACAATTTGATTCTAGAATAGGAAGAAAGCATCTTTTCAACTCCCAGGATTCTGGTTCGTGATAACAGAATACGATTTCATACCAACAACTGGAAGAATAAATTTTACTTTTAATAATTACTCCTACTAAGGTTTATGAAAAATATATCGACATTTTCTTTTAAAGTCTACTTTTACTCCAATTTTCAAACTCTTGGGTATATTCTGCGTAAAAATTACATTGTTGTACCTTTAAATATATACTATTATATTGTTATGTTTATACTTGTGTGTAACATATATGTACGTATATACGCACATATATATTACACAAATGTATATTATTTATTTGAAAAATATTCACTAATGAATGACAGAGTATGCTACAGCACTCACAAACGTTCGGCTTTCTGCGGCCTCTTCACTCACGCACACACACACACACACATATACGAGTATGTGTATTTATATACACGTTCTTATATGTGTATGTATGCATATGTATATATGTATAAAAATATGTATATAAACAATACTATACATATAATATATAAATGTATGTATGTACTATAAATCATACAAATAAGTACCTACATGTATGTGGCGTTTAAATTGTTTGTTTGACACTTCATTAAAAAAAATAAATACAGACAAAAAACAAAAACAACCGCTCACTTTGCGCATATTCGCTTGCATTTCTGTGGTCTCAGCCACTTTCATCAGTTTAAAATATGTACGTGTATATGTCTATATCTATTTTATAAATATAATGCAAATACTACATATAACATGTATATGCACTCATCATTTATTTGTGATTTTTATTTAATGTATTCCGATATTAATATTCGATAAATAACAGTGATGTATTGTCTTGTTTATAATGCGCCCACTTTTTACTTCTCAAAATGTTAATTCAGGAAAGCACGCTTAGCTTGGGGAAGGAACTGACAGAAGGCTATGCCGGATGACAGATATGCTCCCTCTTTTTTCAATAATTTCAAATGATCCATAATAAAGCATTGTAAGTTTTTCTGTCATCCTAATTTATAATTTTCATAGTGGACATTGAAGAAGAATGCCACTGTCCTTTCTCTGGGATTTTCTGGTTCGCTTCCTACAGGACAAACCGAGCTTCATATTCAATCTTGCTCACATACTCGTAAGATACACGGGTATAAAACAATATTTGATTGAATGGATGATGGAAAGGTGTAATTTACTTTTGGTTGGCTCTGAAAACTAAGGAAAGTTAAAGCCATATAAGTCTTCCCCAAAGGAAAAATTGTTTTCATCAACGTCCTGTCGTTTGTTTGCTTCGCCCCCTTCTTTCCCACTCTTTCCCTCCTCAGTCACTCCATCTCTTTACGATCGTTTTGACTTTCATGACAACACCGATGCATTCTCGAGGAGAAATGAATAACAAGAAGTCAATTGGCTACGTCAGCCATGACAAGGCTATGGTCTCGTTAGTCCGACGAATTTGGCAGTATGTTTTCAGAACATATCGATGCTTGAAAAAATGGCACCGATTATGTGCAAATTTGGACGCACTCTTTAAGAATAATGCGTTTTATGAATGTTGATTTGAGTCCACTTCAAGCTTTTCATGTGCTTTAACTCAATTGACAACCTCGTAGTCTCTCCCGTCACCCTTCTTTCGAGACCTTTAACTTTTATTTATTATGCATCCGATTCTTTCTAGCTATCACCCCTTTAATTCAAACAGCTGTTTCGTGATGTCTCTGTCACTCGAAAAACAAGCAACACGAATTTAATTCTCTGCATAGGATAACTAAACTCAAATTATTCATTATATTTATAAAAGGTTTATATCTTTAGGTACAATAAACAATATAAGTCTAATAAAATGTTTGTTAAATATTTTGAGTGCAATACCGTAATAAAGATCATTGGTTTCCAAAGTTATGTAACCATATTAGGGGGCATTTAGCCAGTTAACAAATATTCTCTCTTAAACAAAATTCATCATGGTTTATTTTCATTTTTGTCCTGTAAAGGTTTTGATTGAGTTCATACCAGTCACATTATATTGTTTACCATGAGAATAACCACTACGATGGATGTCATAAAGTAGAGTTGTATCGAAATAAAAGACCATTTTAACGACTAATTAGACCCTTTTCGCCAATTTTTTGTAATTATACTCCAAATCGCAACAATTTACCCAGTTGCTTTTGGAAGTGAACAAATACTTTTCGTACATAGCTTAAACGCAGATAAATATAAGTAAGGCTATAGCCATAGTATGGGTTAATTAGTTGATCATTACATATTTTTGTTCTGATGCTTTAAGTTGTACTTTCTTGATTCGGAAACATTTTCTGCACTCTAATACACGCGTGACATTACTTGTATCATTAATTAATTTTCCACGAGATAATGGCTGTATGTATGTTTCTAAAAAAATATATTATATATATATATATATATATATATATATATATATATATATATATATATATATATATATACATACATACATACATACAGCCATTTACTCGTGGAAAATTAATTAATGATACAAGTAATGCCACGTATGTGTATATATATATATAAACCATAAACACAGTAATCAACCCGAAGGTCGGTTTAGCAGGTAATGGTAGAGCTCACCCATGTACTAGGCCCGACGGCGTGTGAATATTCACACATCAGGGTAGGGGGGCCAATTCCTTTCCCTGTGCCAGTTATGGTTTCCCAGGAATATCTGGTACCCGAAAAATCAACAAGCTTGGGTGGAGCAGTCCAACGGTCAGCAGTCCAACGCTCTACCCGCTAGACCACCGCGACCCGCATATATATATATATATATATATATATATATATATATATATATATATATATATATATATATATATATATATATATATATATATGTATATTATTTTCACACATTGAAATAGATATAGAAATAGAAATATAAGGAAAGGGGATAGGAAAACACATAAAAGACCAACACAGGAAAGGTGGGGAAGGCGGATTTGAGCAGATCACAAATGTAAAAATATTTCCTTATCCGGGAAAAGGATAAGGAAATTATCCCGGATAAGGAAATATTTTTACATTTGTGATCTGCTCAAATCTGCCTTCCCCCCCTTTCCTGTGTTGGTCTTTTCTGTGTTTTCCTATCCCCTTTCCTCATATGTCTATTTCTATGTGTGAAAATAATATTTGTTCGCCGTGTGGCGGGATTTTCGTGTTTGAATATTATAATATAAATGTGTGTATATATATATATATATATATATATATATATATATATATATATATATATATATATATATATATATATATATATACACACACACACACAAAAAAAAACCACACGATATCTGTCCAATAAATACGCGAACTGAGGCTATAAAAACTTTATTTTGCAAAATTTAGCCTACATCGATTTTTTACCCTTCTAAGTACTCTCCATTCGTTGCTGTGCACTTATTCCATCTTCTTTTCCGCTGTCTTTAAATCACCTTTGGAAGTCCTCGGCAGGCTTTTTAGCTTTCTCGTCGTTTCTTGGTTTATTGTGCCCACATCTTCTCAGTGATGTCCCCTTTTTCACATTTTTGCATTTTGACGATAGGAAAAAGTCGCAGGGGGTGAGGTCTGGCGAATAAGGAGGATGTTCAAGGATGGTGATGAAATTTCTTGCCAGAAACTGGCAAAGAATCAATGTTGAATGTGCAGTTGCATAGCCATGGTGAAATGTGCATCCATCATGTTCGGTTAAAACATTGTGCTTTGTTCATTTTCCTAAATTGAGTTCATCAGCTCTCATTCGGGCAGTTTTCGACGATTGGTAAGTAAAGGGACCACACGAGATCAATGTTGTCGTCAACACAGGTGGTAAAGGCCGTCCCGGCCTTGCATCACCCGTCGCGTCTTGTTGGCCACCTTTTCAAGTTAAACCGCTTAAAAATAGATGTTATCTTAAGAGCATTATTATCGTAAACTGCTATCAACATTTCAGTGATTTCTTGTCAACTTTTATCGAACTTCGCCAAAAATTTGATGTTGATTCCTTTTTCCGTGAATTCGTCAATTTCCATTTTTGACAAACATTAAAATCAATGACAGCAGAAACTAAGATAACTGGCACCATATATATATATATATATATATATATATATATATATATATATATATATATATCTTTGAAATAGAACGCTCTTCGGCGACGCACAAATATATGAAAACACTGATATAGATTTTTAAAATATAGAAACACGAAGAAAGGACACTTACATATGTAGTTTTGGCATTTCGACGGCACGGCCGTCATCATCAGAATGCCGTTCTCGAGGGAAGAGCGGAGACTGTATGTGTAGGAGGTTGAGGGGAGGAGAAGTAAGGGACGAATAGGAAACAGACAAGGGGGGGAAGGGGATATGTAGGAGGCTATTGGATGGCTTCAGTGGGCTTGATTCATTCCGCGAGGTTTAAATGATTGCATCACTCAGATAGTCACCATCTCGCGGGTTCTCACCTTTATACTACTTGCAGATTTAGGAAGGGTTTTAATCACCGAAACGGAAAAGTAGTCATCAAAAGATTGGTCGTGGAAAGCAGTGTGAGTAGGGATAGGATAATTAAGGAAGATGGGAGATTTGGTGGAATAGCTGTGGTTATTTATGCGGAGGGAAAGGGTTGTGGTGTATTCACCCACATAGAAGGTAGGGCAGAAGTTAGAGGAGAGGTGTTTTCTAATGTTTATTAAGGTTCAGGTGGTGTCGGGTTGTGAAGTGGTAGTAAGGGAGGTGATGGGTCTTAGACGATGGCAGCATGTGCGGCGTGGGCGGTTGCATAGTGCGGACAGGGTCGGAGAAGAGGCAGGTGATCTTTTCAACATGAAGATGTCTTGCAAGTTCGACTGAAACGAAACGGAGGGTCAATGTGGGAATAAAATTTATTTAGACTGACTGATATTAATAATTTGGAAGAGTTCATGGATTATATATTTAATTTTGTGGGTTCCGGGGAGAAAGTGGTGATAAGGTTAGAGCATTTTGGGCGGTTTGGTTTGAGAGGAGAGTGTATTGGGTTGACGGTTTGAAAATTTTACTGTTCAGTAGTTTTTTAGAGTACCCGAATTTCCTGAGATAGTCATTTCGCTGGTCTATGTATATTTGTTGGTAGGGGGTGTTGTTGCAGAGACGGAGACCACGGACTGAGAGTGAGAAAGGGATAGAGCGTTTTGAATGTGATGGGTGGCAGCTCTTAAAATGAAGGTATTGTTGGTTGTTGGTCAGTTTAATGTGGACGCAGGTGTTAAATTTATTGTTCTAGAGGTGAATTTCGATATTTCGGAAAGTAATATTCGCATAAGATAAGGTGAAAGATACTGAGAAGGAGGAGTAAAGAGAGGAAATGAAGGAGGATAAAGTTTTGCGTCCGTGGGACAACAGGAGGAAGATGCCATCAATACAGCGGGCCCAGAAGAATGGTTTAAGGATTTGTTGGTGGAGAAAAGCATTTTCAAATATTTCCATAAAAGATTGACGTATGCTGGAGCCATGCGCTTGCCCATTGCAATGCCTTTTGTTTGTAAATATATTATGTTGTTAAACTTAAATGCATTTTTCGTGAAGACGAGTTGGGTCGGTTCGATTAGGAAATCTGTGGACGGGGTGTGGTGCGGTTTGTAGGGAGAGGTAATATTTGAGGGCTTCTAGTCATTTAAACCTCCCGGACTGAATCAAGACCCACTGAATCCATCCAATAGTCTCCTATATATCCCCTCCCAATCTCTTATCCGTTTCCTATTCATCCCTTACCTCTCCTCTCCTCACCCCCCCCACACATACCCTCTCCGCTCTTCCCCCGAGAAAGGCATTCAGATGATGACGGCCGTGCTGTCGAAACGTCAAAACTACATATGTGAGTGTTCTTTCTTTGTGTTCTTATGTTTTAAAAATCTATATCAATATTTATATATGAATTTTTGTTTTTCACCATTATAATCATAAATAAATTAGTTAAAATAAACCAATTATGTGATTTCCAGGATGAATGTGAGCTCAGATTTACGAGCATTCCAAGACTTTCTCCTCTGTCATTCTTTTGCAACGGACCAGGTCCCTCTGATAACAAGTAATCCTGGTCTTTTTACTAAATTTCTGCCCGCATATCTTGATTGCGCAGTTTCTGATCCTTAGGGCAAAATGAGAACCATGAGCACTCAGAAAAAAAGCACCTCCACCGGAAAAACGAGGAGAAATAATGGAATAAAAATAAAATGGAAGCGCTAGGGGGAGGTAGAATTCCAGAATAAGTTCCGTGGAGGAATACGAACAGCGCAAACAGAAAGCTTCCTATTCGTGTATGCGCCCCTGTACACATTCACGTGCGTATATTCGTGAACGGCAAAGCTACAAGTGCGTTTGTTGTCGTTGAATGTCGCGGAGAAAAGAATTAAGGGAAAGGAGCAGATTCTGGGGCGTGGAATTGGTGAGTGAATGAGGTGAGGGGGGAAGACGGGGTTTTAAAAGGGAAGGAAGAGAGACTACGAAGAAAGCCTCGTACACACGGGAACGAGGGTAAAGACTGTGTTGGCGTGACTCTCCCCTCCTTAAAAGCCCTGCCGCGGGAATTTCGACGGTAATTTGTTTCCGCGAATGAAATATATCCTCGTCATTTCTTATCCACCACCCGTACCCGCCCACCTGCCTCTCCTGCTGTCTCTCTTTCTCTGCCTTTGTTTCTTTCTTTCCCAACCCCTCCTCGCCTTGCTCCCACGCGCGTACGGTACAACACGCAGCGATGCCTTACCCCTTGACTCTCATAAGTACGCATGCATGCGCGTGTTATTTTGTGTCTAAGTGGCGGGAATCATCTCCCTGAGCGTCTCACGTGCCTCCTCCCTCCACGAGTATCCAACCCTTTGGGTTCGCCACCTTTACTTTCATGTCGTCCCCACATCTGCCCTCTCTTCTTATTCCCCCATCTCTCTCCCCCACTCGACACCATTTCCTTTCTCTCCCCGCCTCACTCACCCCAGGCTAACAACACCACCTCGCTCTTCCTTACGGGGAATCCCTCTCGCCCTGTAACCATCACCGACTCTCCTGCCCCTGTTTTTATATCCCTCTCACATCGCGACCCACCCTCCTTTTAACACACCTGTTTTCACAGAAAAATATGCAGTGTTTAATAAAAACAAAGCTTGCTCCTCAAAAGTCCCCGTTCCTCCACGTTTGTACGCTCACCTTTTACAACTCGCCCAAAACCACCCACCCAGCGACCTTTTTCTTCCTTCCCACTCGCCATCCTCCTCCCATGTCCTTCCCACGGGTGCACATCCTCTCTCTCTCTCTCTTCCGCGAAAAAAGGAATTGGCTCCGAATTCCCCGCTCCCAACCTCCCCTTTTTGCGCACACCCGCGCATTTTTTTCAGCGTAATTTCATGCCCATCCCCTCGTTTCCCCATTTCCCGCCTCTTCCCCCCCACCACCACGATTTCCTATCCATTCTCCACCGTCCATGTCACTTCTGTCACACCTCTCTCTCCCTCTCACCATCCCAACTACATTCCTTCGCTATCTCCCCCCTCTCCTACAGCCCTCAAACTGGGGGTAACCTTCGCCCACCCCCCTGCCACGCACACACACACACACACCCGCCGTCCAAATTTCCCGACCACGGGAGTAATTCCCTCTCCTCCCTCAAACATCATCCGCTTCACCGACACGTTCAGCCTCCACCACGTCTCCCCTCCCCAGGGATTTGTCTCCTGCACTTCAAACATCCCTCCATCTCTCCCGTCCCATCCACCCCCACCTTTCCTCCTCCCCGCCACTCTTCCCGTCTCCCTTTCTGTCCCAAGGAGAGTGGTGATGTAGGGAGAGGGCGGAAGATGAGGGAAAGTTTTATACATTCCCTTCGGTCATGTCGTGTTTCGCTGGATGCCAACCGACCCGCAACCGTCTCACAGGCACGCCGTTTAAAAGGGACCCAAAAAAAGGAAGATATGTGAGTCATGGGAATGGGGTGGAGTGAATCGGGGGAAAAGGGGAGGGTATGATGTGGCAAAGCGGTAGGGCGGGGAGGGAATTTTTATCACCATGGTATTGCCAACCCTTGACCCGGTCACCGAAGCAGTCTCTTTTCGCTCGTTCTCTTCATCGTGTGGTCCTGTCCTCCCCATTCATTCTCTCCGTTCCCCATATATCCCTATGGGTCCCCTCGAACTCCATCCCTGCTTTTTCCCACCTTCGGCCCAAAAATTCAGTCCCATTGTCTATACTTCTTTTTTCTCTGGTTAGTGTTTCTTACCCCCATCTTTTCCCATCCATTTCTCTCCCTCCATTTCTTTCTCCCTCCATTCCTCCCTCCCTCCATTCCTCCCTCCCTTCATTCCTCCCTCCCTCCATTCCTCCCTCCCTCCATTCCTCCCTCCCTCCATTCCTCCCTCCCCCCATTCCATTTCTCTCTCTCTCTTTTCACCATTTGCACTCTTTTTCCCCACGCTTCCGACCTCGTTGTTATAGCGGTTTTAAAAAACGTGAACGTTAAAAATTCCATGAATTCCCTTGTATTTTTGGCCGGAAAACATTTTTTTTTAATCCTCATCCACATTTAGAACGATGGGCAGTGAAGGAGACGACGGTTTTTTTTGGAAGTTAAGGTGCCCCGTGGAGGAAGGGAAGGTATGTGCGTGGCGGTGGGGAGAATGCGCTCCACGGATGGGAGGCAAGGTAGGCGAACACGGGGAAGTTAATAGGGGTGGAGAAGGAGGAGTGGATTGTGGGAATGGAGGAATACAGGGCATTTTGAGTAAAAAAAAAGATCCCAAAATTTAGGAAAAATTAATAATATTATTTATATGTATATGGAAACCTCCCCCGCGGGAAAAACAAACGCCGTTCGTGTAACAAGGGGTCGCCGCAGGAACCCACAATGACGATTCATTCATCCGAAATAATAAAATTTAAAGGTAAAGGAAGAAGAGGCACAGAGAAGGAAGGGATAGAGAAGGGAAGTCGGATGGGTTGAGAGGGGAGGAACCGCTTGGGAGAAGTAACCGGGACGCGAGTTTTGGGCGGCAGCAGGAGGGAAAGCTGTGAAGGATAATACGGTGGAAAATCCGGGGTTTGGTTCCTACATTAACAATAATTTTACCCCCGAGAGAGTATATTGTGCTCTAAATAACGGGAAGGGAGGATGTGGGGATAGGAAAAGGAGGGAGAGAGAAAGGGTAGGGTGGGTAAAGAACCCTGAGGAAGTGCAGGAGGGGAATTTGGAAGGGGAAAAGGCGGGGAGGGGTGATGTGGGAAAGGGGGTGAAGGAGAACGGAGGAGGAGGAAAAGGGGAAAGACTGAACGAAATAAAAAAAAAGGCCGCATGACAAAACCAGTGGGCCATTTTACTTCCCACCATTTACATTTCGGTGGCTTTTGAGCAAGGAATTGGGACTGCGAGTGGGGATGGTGGAGAGGGTGATCCCGGGAGTGGGAGGCGCGAAAGGAGTTGGGGGTGTGGGAGAAAGAACGGGAGGGGAAGGGCATCACCGCAAGTGGAAGGGATGAGTTAGCATGAAAGGGAAGAGAGGTAGGCATTGAGTTAGAAAGCGTGAAGGAGTAAGAGGAGTCCCCTTAAGGAGAGAGGTTGGAGTGAGAGAAAGTATTGGAACTGGAAATGGGACGGGGGGAAGCAGGCAAGGACGCATGAAGGCGCGGTCCAGGAGGAACATTGCCGGGAGAGGGTACCCTGGAGCCTTTAGCAGCGAACTAGAACGCCAGGCCATAGATCTGTTTGGAAAACGCTCTGAAACGCTATCAATATAAGAATTAAAACAACTTTTCTTTATCCTTCATCTTAATATTTCATTTGTATGGTTTAGTCGATTAGGTATTATTAAATTATTGGTATCGTTAAATAATAATGCGGGGAAAAAATCCGACACAAACCTCGGTCTTGTCTTGTCCTTCTGCGCTTACGAATACCAGTTCATCCTGAACTAGTACTCGTAACAAGAACACCATTAGCCTAACATTAAGATCTGAAACTGATACGCTATTCGTGATAAATTCGTATGTAAGTCCGATGGGAAACGATAGCAGAACGAGGTTTGATAAATAATCTTATGAAGGACATGAGCGGAGATGGAGGGAGAGAGGGAGGAGAGGAGGTTGGATAAATGGGAACGATGGGGGAAGGAACACAGGAGAAGTCGGGAAAGAGTTTGAAAAATGAATGGAGAGAAAAGGAATGGATAAAAAGGAGTGGAATAAGGGAGAGGGAATATGAATGTGGGAGGGAATGAGGGACGAGGAGGAAAGCGGGAAGTCACTAGATGAGTGGGCGTCGAGGCGGGTGAGCGGAGCGGTGCGGTACGGCGGGAGCTGCGTCTGGGGAATGAGAGTGTGCAAGGGAGAGACGGAGAGGAAAAATTGAAAACGAAACGAGGAGGGGGACTCGGCAGCGTAGTCTCGCAATGTGAGGTCGCGGGGACGTGTGGAGCAGCTAAGGGGAAGGGAGAACTGCGGGTGGGTGGCCAGTGGCGGCGGGAGGGAGGTGGGGAGAGGCTGGCGGGGATGGTGTAGAGCGGAGTAGGGTGGGTAGGGTGCCGGGAAGATAATGCCGGAGGGTGTGTGCGGAGGGGTGGGGTCGTGATGGATGCAAAGAGGAAATGGAAGGGGAGACCGGGGCGGGAGGGAGGGATGGTTTAGTAGGGGAAAGCGGTGGTGCTGGAGGAGGCGGAAGTGGAAGAATGGGATGGGACCCGGGGTGGTGGTCCCGAGGAAGAAGCAAGAAGAAATGTAGGTTTTCCTGCGGAGGGGGGCGCATTCGTGCGTGGGTGTCTGGGGGAGAGGGAAGGGGGGCGCTTGGCTGGTAGCGGTGGTTTTGCGCGCGGAGGGTAGGATGTGGCGAAGGGAGAGGGGTTTTTTTCCTGGGGTGGGGGAGAGTGGAGTTTGATAGCAGGCCCGGAAGTAGAAGTCCGCAGTCAGAATGGTCTTCCAGCCTCTCCCCCTCCTCCTCTTTGGGAGAGCGCCGGCAGGGAAAGGGAGCACCGGGAGGAAGAGGAGGGGAGGTAGACCGTGCGAGAGCTTTCTGACGCTCCACTAAGGTCCCTGGAAAAGAATAAAATCCCAAAATCTTTTCCCCTAGTGATGCCTCCTCCGTCGGCGGCCTTTGCGTATTCGATATTAGTCCGAATTTCATCGCCATCTATATTATACTCCTCGATTTCCCCCGGACGTACTCACTGAATCAGAAATTTTATTTCTGGAAATTACTTTGGGTGCCGAAAGACGTAATAAAAAGATATCCTGCCTGATATTGAACTAGTATTAGAACAAGAATCCCTCTATCGACGGAGAGCACTCTCTGTTACTCTACTTTTCAAGGAGCATATTTGAATCTAGGTCATGTGCAATAATTTCCTCATAATAGTACGAATAGCTTTTGCCATTTTTTCCTTAGTAACGCTTTATATTTTATCAATAACGATTCAGGGTAGAGTATCTGAGCATGCATTGTAATGCATATAATTATGCCCAGGATTAAGTCTCTTTTGTTCCAAGAGAGGTGCAGTAACTCCTCGAGTCATCACTCACAGTTGAAATTTTCCAGGGAATAATGAAAATCAAACTTTGCATTGTTCCGTACTAATTCATTGCCTCGGCTGCAGTGTCAACATCTTATCGCCATTTTTAAGGGTAATAAATTGCATATTTGATCATTACCATTGTAGACTGCTTTCCAGATTATAATGGGACGCTAACGCGTGGAGACCGCAGTTGGGACGATAAAATGCTGTGGGATACTATAGAGTTTGATTTTCATGATACCATGTGCGATTTTGATAATATTTCCAATTACGAGTCTAACATTCATTTCTTCCTTGAAATAAGTCTAGGATAACTACCATCAATAACTAGTGACAAATGGATAATTTTTAAGAAAATTTTTATTTTTATAAAATTTATTTGTATAAAATGTTTAATGGTATATTTATCATCACTTAAGTTATATATTGCAAACATTAGAGTAATATATCTAACAGAAATAAAATTTCAAAGTCAGAATTTGGATTAAATCTTAAGTTAATCTTTTGAACTCAGTCCACAAGGTGGATAGAAATAATTTCTTCCACGTACTTCAATTTACCTGTTCATCACAGGAAATCGCGATTTCTTCAATCTTGCTAAATGTGCTTCAGCCGCACAGATATATTTTTTTAAATGAACCTTTTAACCATTTATAAACTAACTAAAAATAGTTTAAACTATTTTGCTAAATCAGAGACAAAATGTGTTCTTAATTTCCATCCGCCCTCTGTGGAAATCACCCAGGAGGTCAGCGAAAGTACACACTTTTAAATTTACACACTGAGGACAGTCCACCAATACTTACAGCACGCTGCTGATGTTAGATAAGCATCCTTAATTTTCAAAATAAGAAAGCTCAACAAAATATCTTCAATGCGACAAATGAATGAACCCACAGTAATTTTCATCGTCACATGGAAATGACAAAAGTTAGCCTTTTAGTTAGATTTTAAGGTCTGGAGTCGAAGGCAGAGCCTCCCATAATTTGACGGTTTAATAGGTTTTCTCGAGTATCATCGTATGACTTTTGTGATGTTCATGACAGGCTCACGGTGCGAACCTGGTCAACTTGGAGTCATTAGGTCAAATTCTCATGGCTCTAGCTTTGACTCAATATTTCTCTGTGCACATTGACCGGTTCAACGTGGTTCTTTGTGGGGTTTACTACCATCTTTGCCATACAACCATAATGCCCCCCCACATAGCATGCATGACACCTGTGCCACCTATGTCCCTGGTAATATTGAGTCAGTCGTGGAGGACGATCAATTAAGTAAAAAGATCCCGTGGAAAAATTCATATTCTCCCACAGACAACTGTTCCGGGTAATTCTGAGTAATGCTCACCGGATCCACATAACATATGGCACTTTCGCCAAAAATAACGTTGATACAGAGGAGATTGAGATGGTAAATGACCAATTATCAAGAGGTATTGTTCTTAGAAAAGTATAGAAAGCTACAGGGTTCGTCCGGAAAATAAGTGTACTGAGCTCAGGAAAAAAAAATACGAGGGTCATCCGGAAAGTAGTACCCGTTCGTGAAATAAACACACAAAAGTAAATATTAACAAACATAAAAAATTTTATTTGAAAGAGGATACTTTAAACTACTTCTCAACATAATCTCCACGCAAATTAAGGCATTTGTCATAACGTGTGACAAGTTTCTGTATTCCTGCTGCATAGTCCTTCGCCGCCAACTCATTGAGATACAGGGTCCCTCCTTCTTTAAGTTCTTCATCGCACTTTTTGGTTTGTTTGGTGAATGAGCATGATGCCACTCCATTGACTGTCGTTTACTCTCAGGTGATGCATAACAAACCCATGTTTCGTCACCAGTAATTATGCGAGTCAAGAGTCTCCTTCATCAGAATAACGTCCCAAAAACGTCAGTGCTGCAGCCATACGCTTGGTTTTGTGCTCATCTGTAAGCATGCGAGGGACCCATCTTGCACAAATTTTTGCATAATGAAGATGGTGTTTAACAATTTCATGAACAATTGTTCGAGAAACATTGGGAAAATGCTCACAGATGTCATCAATTGTGACGCGCCGATCGTTCGTCACGAATTCGTCAACTGAGCTCACCAGTTGGTCTGTAATGACAGACGGTCTCCCCGAACGCTCATCGTCGTGTGTGTTCCCCCTCCCCATGTTGAAGTTGCGACACCACCGCCGAACAGACGACTCGTCCATTACATTGTCTCCATACACCTCCTTTAATTGGCGATGAATATCACATGGGCGAACGTTTCTTGCATTGAGGAATTTAATCACTGCCCTCACTTCACAACTGGCGGCGTTCTCAATTTTTTTAAACATTGTAAACAATCACAGAAACAACACAGGCAATGCTAGCGTCACGCAACTTGGCTCAGAGAAGGCAGACAAGCCACTGAAGCTATCTGACCTCGTCCAGCGGCTACTCGCGTCGTCAGCACTTCATGCGGCACGAACGGGTACTACTTTCCGGATGACCCTCGTATTACACTTTTACGTATCTTAAGCTAATATTCCTCAAAATAGGACCCTTGTGAGTCGATGCACTTGTTCCAGCGGCGTTCCCATTCCTGGAACGCTCCCGCGAAGGCATCATCGGGAACCTCTCGAAGACACGTCGTCACGGCCTCTTTGACGGCGTCCAAAGTCCCGTATCGCGTTCCTTTCAAACTCCTCTTTATCTTCGGGAACAGAAACGTTCTCTAAAAAGTGTGGATCATTTTTGCAGTGATCCGCAAGTTGTGTCGCGATTTCCAAACGATTGAGTCTTTGATCATCACTGAGCACTTTCGGCACCAACGTTGCACAAATTTTTCGCATCTGTAATTGGTCCCTAATAATCTCGTGCACTATTGTTTTTGGCACATTACACTGCTCTGCTATCATCCGAACACTAAGACGACGATCAGAGTTCATTACATCGCGAATTTTTCGCACATTTTCGTCGGTGAGTGTCGTTGATGGGCGTCCAGGCCGTGGTTCGTCGTCGACCTCTTCTCTGCCCTCCACGAACATCTTGTGCCACCGAAAGATCATGTTTCTGGACATGGCTGACTCCCCGTAAGCCTGGTTAATCATACCGACAGTTTCGGTAGACGATTTCCCAAGCTTTACCGAGAATTTGATGGAATAACGCTGCTCCAAAAACTTCGGCATCGCGTTCCGTGACGTGGGTCGAGCGTGGAGGTTCGCGTTAACAGAGCTCCTCACTACACCACAGCTCAGAGCCAACTGCCTTTTTCAGCGTTGCTTGCCAACATACCCTCCTCCAATCGCAGCCCGTCAGAGCGGTGCTGGGTGCGCCTGGAGCGGCGGGAAAAAATCAGTACAATTATTTTCCGGACGAACCATGTATGTATTTACATCGTTATGGACGTATGTGTGCTCATTTTAGTCACAGGTTCATTAATATCCCATATTAGTTCAATTCATCCTGTAATTCGAAAGCGGATTCACTCGCGTCCATCAGGGATGCAGAAAAGTTGAACTTTCAATTCCCCTCAGACACATAATCTCATTGCAGATAAATCCTTATTCGACAATGTCAGATCTCACTAACCCAAAGCTCCCCATTAAGTCTTTGGTGCTGTGACGAAATTAAAGTCAGACTTGCTGAAGTCTCGGAGGATAAATATTTACTTAAAGTATAGGATACTCATAGTAATATTTTATTCAATACCCACAGGTGAAGCATAGTTATAAAACAATGGAGTTCAATATAAGAAAATTTTAAATGATGAAAAATTAAGAGTGGACACACCTCTTTTCCTAGCTGGATATCTTTTACCCACAAAAGAGCATTGGAACCTCGGTAATGAGAATAAAGAGAAGGGCCGCGGTTTGAAGATATATTACGAATTTTTACTGATTTCTTTTGATGAAGGATAATTTCCTTTTGCAAACTATGGGAAATAAGTGAATTCTGTTAGCATATTCAATTTTCTAGGCATGCTATTCTCTAAATAATTCGCTAAACTTGGTAGACTGAGGCAGGTAGTTTTACATGAGGAATAAGACAAACTTTGTAAATTAACAAAATTTTATTAATACCATACCATCGGTTTCATCACATAGTTGACATCTTCATCATCTTCTAACGGTTTCATCACATAGGAGAGAAAATATGTCACCTATGTGATGAAACCGGTAGTACCATATTAATAAATTTTGCGAATGAACTTGATTGTCTTATTTCTCAAAATGAATGTTCACAAAGTTGAGCCCGATGCCATTGAAATGAGTAGTTTAACATTTATTTTTTTGGCCGTTTCACTTCTTACAAATGTAATTCCATTACTGAATTCAAAATCAATGCTGCACTTTTTTTAGTTTCCGCTATTTCCAGAGTGAGAATAGATTCTGACGATGCTTTTGCATTCTATAAGAATAGGATCGTTAGATAGATTTATACACAATGCTTCAAACAATCGCATTTGAAATTCATTTTCACACAACGTCTTCTGGGGAATTAGGATGGGGGCTACTTGAGATGCGAAGGAAACAAGCAAGATTGAGCCTTTTAGAAAGGTTCAAATCAAACGAGTTTAACAATGACACTGAAGGAATTATTTTGGCTCCATACTATTTAGGTAGATTATACTATAAAGATACGGGAGATATAATCCAGTATGGATAGATACAAATACTCATTCTTTCCCCGAATAATCATGAATCATAATAGCTAGAAACCAAAGTCACTATAGAAATATTAAAGATTAACCGTGCGTTAAAAAAATAAGGTATATTCGTAGGTGCATGTGTATGTTAGTTGACAATGTATTTATTTGCATGTGTGTAAGTTATAAAGGATTTTGTGTGAATGTTTACGATTTTGTGTGTGTAGATTTGCGGAGTACTCTGTAGATGTAGATTAAACGTTCTTTGTGCAAATTTAGGAAGATATGATAATAATTTCCACGTCGAATATTTTCCCGTAATAAATTCTTTAAAGCTGTTAAAGTGGTTGTTTCATATGGTCCAACACCTATTACAGAAATTACGGAGGTTTCACATCAAAATAATAACTTTAAAATTGGATTGAACCCTAGTCCCCTCATTTCTTGCTCGATAATCGTTCCTCTGGGAGTTTTATTTTAGTGGCCAATTAAGTGCTTCCTCTGAAATATGGAATGAGTGCATCACAGTATCCTTCTAACCATTCAAGTGAATTCTTTAAATAGGCCAGCCTCACGGTAGGATAATAACATTCCCACGCAATTCTGCGGACATCGGATAAAATATGCAGCCCCGAACACTATCCCTAAATCCCTCCCCCACAACCCGTACATTCCCACCCTCTAATTCTATGTAAATCTATTCCCATAAGTTCCCTGACGAAATGAAAACGGCTTCAATAGAAACAATTAACTAGAGAAAGCCGTTGATGGTTAAAAGCCGCACTTTGCCTCCCGGATGCTAAAGAAGAGATAAAGGCAAAGTGGAAGGCAGGTGGGATCGGAGGAGTCGAAGGAGTAATTCGGTGCGAGGGGAAAGGTTCGAAGGAGAGTGGAGTGCAGTGAGGGGGAAAGGGGTTAGACGAGACTGGAAGTAAAAGAACGAGGGGAGGTAGCAGGGTTGAAATAAGCCGAGGAAAAGAGAGGGGATTGTGGGGGGGGTTTGGGGGATGGGGGTATTAACGGAATTTACTTACGGGGAATTTCAACGTGCGAGCGCATATAAGTGAATTACACTGAACGAAGTTACCGCGAACGATTAGTGGGCCAAGGGAAACAGAGGCAAAGAGATGGAAATTGCCGCTAAAGGAGTGAAAATGCGGTACCAAAAGGCTAGGGCACAGAACTGAGGTGCAGATAGGAAGAATTAGGCGTCATCAAATGGGAAGATGAGAGAAAATAGGGGCAAATAATGTATCATGCATAAGATTGGCTGTAGATTAATAACCCCGATACATGATCAAATATCTACAGCTATACTGAATTCTCAGATAATTACAATCATATATGAGACCAAACTTTTGTAACGCAATCAAGCAATACGTTGAAGGGCTTCTGGGGTTGGCTCGAGGGTATTTAATTGTTTCAATGTAACCGAATAAAGAAAAACTATATGTGTGACCTAAAGGAAAAATGATTTAACAGTAACTAAAGCTTGTGTAATTATGTATTTCAATTAACTAGGGTAATTGCTAATATCCTACTGAGATACAAATAAAATAAATCATTTAGCAAATGGTAGAGACGAAAAGAAGACACACCATAAAAGGTCGCTCATGACGATAGAAAATTAAGATATGTCGAATAGTTAGATCTGGATGTGATTATATCGTCAAAAGAATGACTCATTCCGGATTCCGATTCCGTATCCCAATGCAAGGCCATCCACTACTCGCGTCAAATTAGGATGATGCACGGTAACAGAAGAAAAAGTTGGTAACGTATGCGTAATTATAAACCAAACGATAAATACATACTAGGGGCACGATAGGAGGATGAGAAAAGGAATGGCTAAGGACTGATAATGGCAAATTAATGAATGGTAACGAAGTTATCGCTAGATGGGGCGAGGGGAGAAAAAGAAGGAAACGGCATCGGGAGGAAAGGGGATAATATACGGAGGAGGAGGGGAAGGAGAAAGAGGGAGAGAGGAAGATCGGAATCCGCGCAGGGGGTGGAAGATGCCCCCATTGGTCACCTCGTTACTTCCGGGAGCTTGGTGCAGAGAAACGGCCAAAAGGCCTCGAGGATGACCAGTGCGGGGAAGGGATTGAAGGATTTAGAGTTTACCAGAACACAAAGGCAGAGGGAAGGGAGGCGGAGTATGGGGTGAAGGGAGAACAGCGAGAACGGGATGGAGGGATAGTGGGATGAAAGGCAGCGCTTTTGGTTATGATGGGAGAGGAGGCTGAGCAGGGGAAAGGAGGGTGGGTGGGAATGGCAAAAGAGGGCGTTGCTGGGGATGAGGGTTAAGGGAGGCGGGTGAAGAGGAGGTCGTGGGATGGAGAATGGGAAATTTTCGGACGGGAAGGAGGCGCTAGTAGTCCAGCAGTCCAGGCAGTAGTGGCTTATAATCCCACTATTTATTACGGGCTGAGAGCCCGGTCTAATCACCCAAGCGGCCACTGTTATGAAATTACGAAATGAAGCGTGGGGGTAGTATGTGTATGTGTGTGTGTGTGTGTGTGTGTGCATGTGAGGGCGTGGGAGGGTAAAGTGGTTGATATTGGAGGGAGAAGGGGGAGAGAGAGTAGGAGAGAGGAAAGGTCCCTCCACATTTGCGAAGGGTATAAGGAGCGTTGGCGGGAGGGGCAATGTGGGGTCGCGGAGAAGGGTGAGGCGGAGGGGTTTGGCATGTTTTGGGAAACCGAGGATGTTTGAGGCGGGGGAATTTAAGGTTTTGGAAGAACACGTTGGCCAGTAGTGAGATGGTGACGAAAATACAAAAGGAAAAGAGAGATGTAATTTTCACTCACAAATATGCAAAGACCTAAGGTAGGAATTGCAAATGGCTACCTACACAGTAACCATTTTACGCGCTATCAAAGAACAGGAATGATTTTATGGGATAAATTAGGAAATTTAATGTATAATTGTTTTGGAATTTGCTTTAAACTTTTTTATAAAAATATAGTCAAAATAATGGGATGATATTAATCTTGTGATACCTTTTTCGAGGAGCTTACAGAAAGAGGACAGTGTCTCTTTTATAATTTCCAATTTAATACTTTCACGATTATTTGTGCGCAGTTGTTCGTTCTAATTGATTTTATTAAACATGTTGGTATATTCGAGCTCTTATATTTAGATGTCTGCTTAAATATTCACAAATATTATGCATTTGTTGTGTCAGAGTTAGAATCTTTCTTTGTACCGTTTCCATTTTCGTCAATTGTTCTATTAATACAATAATAATACCATATATTGTTAAATAGTTCCTAATATATTGTACAACGACGATGGTAGTATTATTCTCTAATCTCGTATTAATGATATATTAAATTTATATATGTATATGTATATATATATATATATACACACATGCATATACTAGTATATTCAAACACGAGCGTGTGCAGTTTATTAGTCGTTTCATAGTTGTCAGGAGCATACATACACCAGGGAAAGTCATGATTTGGCAAATCTACTTAACTGTAAATTTCTATGGGGCTTAGAATTTGATGTTTAGTTGAAATTTCATTTCTTTTGTTATTCTGTTATCTCAACGTGGTCATCAAATAAATCCTTATGCTGATTTTTCATTAAAGATTTCCTTTACACAAATGCATACTTATTAACAAATATTCTTTGCAAAAATTTTATAAATATCTCCCTTCACAAATAGGAATTTCAAGGGAAAAAATATGAGTAGCAGCTAGCGGGAGGAAATTTATGTTTCTTATTGTATTCTCTGGCTGAAAATCTTTCCTGAACGACTGAAGCAATCCGTTATTTCATCGGCAAATTATGATTTACGATCAGCTTCAAAAACTTCCTAGCACCTTTTAGCGTTCACCTCATAGAAGTGCTCCCGTACGTGACTACGTTTCAAAGTACAACTTTTCCCCAGCAACCGGAAGATCGTTAATGCCATCATGTGTCTGAGAAGTTTTCTCCAATATTTCTCTGCGTCCCCCAGCATTTTGTTCACTTCCGATATCCTGCCGTTTCCGTGCATCAAGCTGCTACTTCGATCACTCCAATCACGGCCCCCTCAAAAGTTACCTTTAAAACTCCCTTCCGCTCGCTCCCACGTCCTCTGCCTTCTCCCACGGCAATGATTTGCTGAAGCATTTTGTCCCTGTAATTTTTGCCAATTTTTGTCGATTTTACCTTTGATTACAAAGGTAAAATCGAGTTACAAAAGAGGTTATTTTCCTATTCATAATGCATTGAAAGACCAAGCAGGATTCTTCATTTAGCCTGTGCATTACAAACCAAAATATGCCTCAGTTTTATTGATAATTAAGATTACTAATAACCGAGAGTCACTTAGTTTGTACCAAACGTTTTACAGTATGCATTACCTCCAGTGAAGTTGAGACATAGGGAGAGTTACCTCTCGAATAGGCTTTCAGTTTTTTACTCTCACCATACACAGATATAAAGCCTGAACAAAATATCTGTTTGTCTTCACCTTTTTAACACTTTAGTCGCTAACATTAATGTCAATATTGTCGCGTAAATTATGTTGCTTAAAATTAGGCTTTTAATGGCCAAATTCTGAACTCTCAAATAATTTCCTAACGTTATTTCATTATTTCATGCATACATTCCCTTACAATTAGTAAATTTTTTCCCGAAAATAATTCGTGAGGGTAATTTGTCCTTGCCTTTCCTAGTCAGTAAACTACCACACTGATATGCTAAAATGATACCTTTGGCTTCTTACATAGAATGTTCTGTATCTGTGAAGCGGTATATACCTTATTTAAAATAAAGTATATTTCGGATTGATTAAGCAACATTGTACCGTTTACAACGATGTACATATTTTTTAATATTTACATTTCTGGATAACATTTTACCTCTACCTTATTATTATCCATAGTAAAAAAAATTCTTGGCATACCGCAGTATTACACGAATTAAATGAAGAATAGTTTTCAATTTATGATACTCTTTTTTAAGGGGAATAAATTATTCACGACCTCCAGAAAGCGTCCCAGTTTTTAAAGGACATTATTTGAATCTTTACCAGCTTTGATTTATCCTTTATAGTCATTTTTAAGAGCTGTCTTGTTCGAATTTGTATACTCTGTATTTTTATATCCTTTGGTTTCCTCTCTTTCTTGTTCCTGATGTACCTGAAATGTTTACCTTCCTAGCCGTAAAATAATGGTTCTAGTAAATCAATGGGAAATACACATACTTGATTGATTCAGTCTTTACAATAACTAAGACACGACTTACTTTTCTACAATTTGTTTCTATTTTCCATTTGGTACAGCACGTTGTACGGCATTATAAGGTAAATACCATACGCTCTATAATTGTGAAACACGTTTCACCAAATGGTAAAACTCGGTGGAAAAAGAGTTGTTTCTTCTGCAGTTATGAATATTGGTTTAACTTTAACTCGTAACCATTTTCTCTTAATGATTTAATAAAATTTTTACAGATGAAGTGTTGAGGTGATCATTTTTACCACTCTTTGTTTATTGTGATTAAAAATATCCTACACGTTGGTACTATGTAACGCACAGAATTTCAAACTATAATCCTCCAGTATTGTTTTCTTGTTCATCACCAAAGGGACCAGAGACAATCTGCGTCATTATTTTTTGCTCCTTCTGGTTTCCTTGGACGACTCCTTCTCACATTCTCTTCGTTCTTTCCCGAACTGTTTTCGGACAGCTTAGACAGTTACGTCAGTTCCATTGAAAGCAGCGTAGACATAATAGTGGTCACGCCCTTCTCCTGTTTTCGCTTCCCGTAGGCCCGTCCCAAGTTTCCTTTTCTATCTCCCACCCCGCTCAGCGCTTTTTTCGCTTCTTTCCGTCTGTCCAACCCCTTCCCACCGAAAGAAAAAAGCTCTCCCTTTCCTCTCTGCAAACCAAGCGGCAAAATCCTTCTATATCTCACCGCAAAATCCCTTTTAAACTCTTCCGCCCGTCTCCCTTTCAGAGCTCTCCCTCTCTCCATCTCTACAGCTCTCACAAAAATCCTCGCATAGTGACCATCCTTAATTTCCCTTTCCCTTCCCGCCCCCGACAATATCTCCCCGCATGTCCTCAAAAACCCTTCCCTTCTTCCATCAGGAGGGAATAACCTTCCCATTTTTCCCCGCAAAAAAAAACCTTTATTAATCGGATAGGAATGTAATTCCATCCGTATCCTCTCTTCTCTCATGCCCCTTCGTTTCCAAACCATCTCTTAGCTCCTATTGCATTCTCATATCCTGCTCCCACCCTCATCATCCTCTTCCCTCACACGCTCTTCCTCTCTCTCTCGGATACACTCGCGTAAAATCACACCCGAGCACATGAACCCACTCGCCACCATTATGTGAAAAATAATAATGATTGGAAGGATATGCGCTCATTGCTTTGCCCTACATTTCCACCCATTCGCTAAAAAGTACCCCTTTTGGCTGCCGCTCTACGACCGCCATCTGGCTTTGATGCACATTCAGTATTTTTACGTTTTTCGATTTATTTTTTACGAAGCTCTCCTCATTCGTTCTTACCCTCGGCTTCCCTCTCCAAAGGAAGAGGAATTAATCCTCCCTTCCTTATTCCTTTCCTCTCATCAGGCCATGGTTCGCAAAGTGACCGTTTAGGAAAAAGACAAATTGATTAATAAATTAGCTCTTTTCTCCCGTTCTTTCCTCTCGTAAAAAGCTGAATCTGGCCCAAATAGTGTTATTCTCTAATAAAAGAGAGCTTGCGACGTTTTACGTTTCCTCTTAATTCTTTTTGAGTCCGAAAAAGACTTGATTCCGATTATTTTTTTCGCCAACGTTAATAAAATCGTGTGGATTTCAGGGCTCTTCAAGTATGGGCTAAATTGCTTTCCTAATATTAGTATCCCTTCCTCTGAGACATCTCGTCGGATTGCATGTATTTTGGAGGAGTATTAATGAATTAAAGCATAAATAAAAGAAGGAAAATCTTTTATAAATCCCATGCTACTGAAGCTGTAAATAATGTCCAATAATAAAGGTTTTTTTTTATTTTTTTCTCTGAAATACCTGTATAGCTTAACAAATTCTCATTTATCGTTAGTCAAAATACTTTTAGATGGATGTGTATCGTAAACAAACAACATAAATTATCGTAGTCTATATAACATTTTTGTCTTTATCAATGAACTTTAATTTATATTAAATCATTAAATAGGAGGTCTTTATGGGTGTACCCCTTCAGTTTTCATATGTTTAATAAATTTGGACGTGTATAGTTACAATTCACTTTGCCCCATATTGAGCTTTATAACTGTAACGCCCTCTTTAGAGATATTAGTATTATGTGGTTTCGTTAGCATGTTGTCTATTATGATTTTCCATTTTAATATTTTTCCTTGTGGGAAAAAGCCAGAAATCTCGTTGAAAATTTCGGGCGTTTCCGCTTGTCTCAGTTTAATGGGTGGAGTGAGAGTCCCCTTCCATTTTGTCATCTATTTTGAGTTTTCGTGAATACTCGGTCATGCGTCTCCTTTGATAGTTTGTAATAATACACGATTCAAATAATTTCACACCTTCCTTAAATAATGTACTCCACATTTTATAAATGCACGGCTATGTGAAGACACTGGGAATGCCATCAGGAGAAGACTGTCAGTCTCCCGATGCTTCCATTGATTGGAGTAAAACGTTAAGTGCACAATGAAAAAGAAATTGCAGCTTATCCTAAAATTTTATAAAAGAATATCCAAAGATTCTGCCCGGTTTTGAACTTATTTTTGCCCAAAGGATCCTTTTTTTTCATTCTTTGAATTCTATTCCTCATGCACTATGACATCAAACATCACACTGCCGCGACATCAGTAATCACAGGCATAATTTTAGGATCCATGTACGTTGCAAATTGCGTGATTTTGCTATATCTGGTAATTTTCAACGTACATGAATTATGAATTTTTAGTCAATTTGGGCTCATTTATACATAATTCACCTTTTAAATAGAAAGCATGCAACTCTCTCTGTTGAAACGACAAAACTACAGAAATTCGCTTTCCTTCGATGGACCAGGATTTCCGCCAGAGGTTTTCCTCCAGTCAGTGTAAGGCAGAAGCGCACATAAACGTTTCTGGGAGAATACTAGTAGTATAGTTTCACTGATCATTCCTGTAAATATTTATTTTCTTGCCTACGTTTAGTATTTCAAAGACATATTATGGCGGCTGTAAATTTCTTCCCATATTTTAGTAGGTTTGAGCAGCAGATCTTCCATGGTCAAATTTTAATAGGTCAATACGTAAGTCTTAATACAATAAATTCAAACAGTTTTATTCATACCTTCTGCTATCACTCGTGTTTACTTTATTTGCAAATAATTTTGAAATTCTTTTCATTCCAAAATTCTGTTATTTGCAGCATTCCAATGCCTTTTCTTCTCTTTGATGCGCTTTTCTACTATATATTATGTTGTTTCCTCATTTAACTTCTCAGATCCAAGATTTTAAGGTTTGTCATCCTTAATGGATTTATTATTATTCAGTTGATACGTATGCTACCTTTTCATTGTACCATGAAAAAGTTCTTTGACCTATTTTCAGCATATTCTTGGGGCATTCTTTGTTCTTCCTATGTCTCGATAGATCGTTGCGGCAAATGTCTACTGTATATTGTTTTACTCAATCCAGAGTTCAGATATAAAACTCTAATCTTCCCTAGCTAAAACTACCTGTAGCCTCAAGACCATTCTTAAATTTCCCTCCTCCCCTGAGTGATAAAATTTTGTATGAGTCACTTTAGGCCATCTGGAGACTTAGGTACGATCTAATTTTCGTCCAACCGCTCAAATAGCATTCAAAATATAATATTTATAAAGTAAGAGCTCACATATTGCGAGGGCTTAACAGGGATTTTTTTCTTCACCACTACCAAAATTTCAGTAAAGTAAAAGACAACGGGTTTAACCTTCACTCATTAATAAATCCTACCAATCCTTACCTTTCGATAATTTTTGGTATTTATGGCACTTTAATGGAGTTTATTTTTCATTAATAACTTTTGTCTTGAACTAAAATGAACATCTAAATTATCGGCACGTATTTCCTTGAAGGTAAATTGGTTTCTGAAGCCATAACTACGAAGAAATTAAACTGATTTTAGTTAAGAATTTGGCATCAGAAAATAATTTTGGTAAAACATTGACCAAAAATAAATTAAATTTGACCAGGGATTTATAATTGTCTTTCAAAATATTTTTTAAGCGTTTCCCCATTCTCCATAAGAGTTGAAAAACAGTATGAGAAGGAATTTATAATTCTAGAAAGCATGGCTCAATGGCGGCCCCCGAAAGTTTTAGCTAATATTTGTTGAGAGAATTCAATTTCCTCAAATCCATAACGTGAAGAAGAAATATTTTTGTCAAGTTTAAAAATAATTTTAAGTTCTCTTTTTCCTATTTTGGTCACAGTGACATCTCATAAAAATACAAATATATCATACATGTTGGTTGACTTCCGACTTATTAGTGGCTCTAATTTTATCCAAAAATAATTAGAATCATTGAATGTTACCATGCATGAAAATACTATTATTTTCAAACATTAAATATATATTTTCGCTTTTTCCGAACCTCCTGGGATCGGAGAATATAAATATATGCATAAATGAGTTCCCAATTTCTACAAAATTTCCAATTTGCATGCCGCTTTACATTAAGTATTGAGAGCATGCGGAAAGCGCGGTGAATTTTCAAACTGAATGACAGCCATTTAGAAAATTGAAGTAGATTTCGGGGAACCTAAACTTGATTTCTCCCTAAATAACCTCGGCGGAGGCGGAGATGTCCTTCCCCCCCCACCCCGGTCCCCCTCCCCCGCCGGCCTTCCGCACGGTTCGGTCACCTTAAAGAGAAAGAAGGAAGGAACTGACGGCCCTAGCCGAGCGCATTTTTCCCCCGGCCAACATTTCAAGGATATCCAATCAACTCCACACAGAGAGAAGTTTTAGCTTCCACACACATACACGGGCGCACTGCCTCCGCTTTAGTTAGTTACCCAAACTCCTTTCTTGCCTTTCAAGACTCATCCTCTTCACCAGGCTCCCTGCCTCCCCGCCCTCGACGTTGACTCCGTCGCTACCGAACCCACATCACGTTTGCCCCACTCATTACCCCTCTCTCTCTCTCTCTCTCCCTGCCTCCCACCTTCCCACCCCTCATCCTCCTCGCTCTTTTCCATCTCCCTACCGCCCTCCACCCACACCACCCACTCGCCGCCGACCGCGACGCCACCTGACGTACCGAAGATCTCGCGCGAACACCAGGAGGCAGAGGCGGAGGGAAGACGGGGGTTGCCCCGGAGTGAGGAAAGGCAAGGCCTTTACGCCCCTTACTTCGCCCCCCCTCACTTCCCTGGCGCCAGTCCTTCCCACCTGGCAAGCCGCGCGTTTTCTCGAGGGCCAGAAAGATAGAGAGAGAGGGAGAGAGAACCACACGGGATAGTGGGGCAGAGGAAGAGAGACCTTTCGCGATTTACGGCTCAACCGAGTGGGAAAAGCACCACAGACTGTTTAACGACGCCCACGGTAACCGAACCGTCTATAAAGCCGCCTAATTGTCCGAGCGAAAAACGAAGCCCCTCATCCTCGTTCCCCCTGTTCCCCCATCCCTTCCGTATTTCCAGTGCCACCCCCCGGTCCCCCACTCACCACACCCCTCTCGCAAGTTTCAATCTCGCCACATCTCCCCCTCCTCTTCCCACCTCCCAGTCCTTCCCCCTTCGACTCTACCTCATTCCTACCCCCCGAACCTCTTCTCACATCACGGTCTCTCAACCCACTTCGCCCGCTCCGCAACTCCCTCTCTCCCTGTCTCTCGCTCTCACAGGGCTTTCCCTACCCGCTCCCCTACCACTTCTCCGCGCGTCTACCCCCCTCCCACCTCCCCCTCTCTCCTTCCCTCCTCCCCACCCTCCACCCAGCCCGAGGCCTCTCTTTTCCTCCCCCCCCTCCCTTCAACGTTGTCTGTTGAACTTTACGGCCGCGGGGCACGCCGCGAATTGTGTGTTCAGGGCTCCCCAGGTTACGTGCCGGGTTGCACCGATGGGGGATGCCCGCGGATGGAGGGGTTTGAAGGATGGGATCCTAAAGGGGGAGAGTGGCGGAGTAGGGAACTTGGGTTGGTTCTTTCTGTGGTGGGGGGAGTAGGAGGGTGGGGAAAGGAGGAGGAGGAAAAGTGTAGGGGTGGGGAGGAGATGGGGACGTGCATGTGTGTGTTTGAGGGGTTGACGGGAAGGAGGCAAAAGAGTGCCCCGTGACGTAAATGGTGTCCTTAAAATGAGTCCCATGTACATCAGTTTGTTGCCATACTTAAGGGACCGCATCTTGCGCGTGATCGTGGTAGGAATAATTTACGACCTTCCCCGTGTTCTTTTGTTTTAATTTGAGGTCTTCCGGAAAGGTTAAAAGGATTCTCGAACCGAATATTTTAATCCATATACGCACCACTCCTTTCTACGCCTTTTGCATCTCATGTTCTTCTGCGAACTCCCTCTTGTTTTTCCACTCTAACGGGGCAAATGGGAACCAAGTGGTGTCCAAATGTTATTTGTATTTAAATGGAATATGATCACTCTGGAATGATCCAAAACAACGAATAGATAATGTGACATATACAGCATAGTTCAGCCTGTAAAATGAGAATGATGATAAAGTATATCGCAGTTATTCACAATAAGTTACATACGAGCTCGTTTCTTAATTACCAGTGCCATTTTTTGTAATCAGTAAGATTTCAACTGGGACTAATTTAGAGTTTCATTGACCATTCATCAAATTAATCTTGAACCCTTCGAAATTTGAAAGAAAATTAGCCCCCGGAAATAATGGCTCCAGGTACCTTCATTCCTCCATATTTATATTTAATTGCATTTACGAACATGCATGTCATGATTGTAGATCGTACACCAAATGACTACAGTAAGAATGATTGTACAGCAGCATTGCAACTAATAGCTCAAATACATATTTGATTGAGATTATATACAGTAAGTAATTTAATTTTTTCTTCTACGCATAGACGAGTTTCATTTTACTAATTGCTAACTTTCTTCAGTTTCATGTTAGCATATTTCATATGGAGGCAGAGATACGAACTGAATGGACAATGTTTCTTGTACACTTGGCACAGTATTACGCTCTAATGAAATTGCTTTCTTGCTCTATCGTTAATGAGTTTTTTAACAACTTCATTTCTTTTTAGAAGTAGACGTAATAAGAGTAACAAGAGCATAATGGTGGATAAGGAATCATTTTAGTTTGTGATTAATCTCACACACTTCCCGCGTGGTTTATATACGTTTGTGTGTATATATATATATATATATATATATATATATATATATATATATATATATATATATATATATTTAAACACGAAATCCTGCCATGCGGCGAATAAATATCCATTCATATAGAAATAGAGATAAGGAAATGGGAAAGGAACACACATAAAGGACGAATACAAGAGAGGTGGGGATGGCGGATGTGAGCAGATAACAAATGTAAAAATATTTTCCTCGACCGGGACTTGAACACCGGATCTCTCCACTTGCCGGGCGGATATTATATATATAAATAAATATATATATATGCATATATAAATGTATATATATATATATATATATTATGCAGATATGTATGTATATATTTTAAGCAGATGGAACACTTACTTGAATTTAAACGTTTGTTCTTAAAAAAAAAGCTCATAACTGAACAAAAGATTGCAGTTTTCGAACTCGGAGATATTCACTTACAGCGCGAAGTTACGCAAGTTCAGCAGTTTTTGTGATGAAAAAACTCTTGCCCCATTTCCCCAATACTATGAAGTTTTTCCACCAGGTGTGTGCACACAGTGCATATTCATCTTCGATTCATCTGGTGCAGAGCATTAACATATTGTATGTTATTAACTCAACCTACAGATTTCTATTTCCTATCAACAATTTTACTAAAAGCATTAAATTAATATATATTGCATAGTACTGCATATCATAGTATAGATAGTATTGGCATTACAATGCAACAATTTCAGAGTGTGAAAATCATTCGTCTTTCATATTTATCATTTGGTTTAGAGAAAATCTGTATATCTATAACCGTTGCCATTGAATTATCTTTACGATATTTTACTACAATATTTGCATTATTCAAAAGAACTGGAGTGATCGTTTATTATTTTTGCGTTCTTACCACTCTCTGGGGGAAAAATCGAATGGAGATTTAGAATACAAATTTATATGACAAAGAGCAGGAGCCAAAAATGTGTAATTCAATTTTGAAGAAAAACCAGAAATCGTACCATTTGGTTTTCCCATCCCACAGGCGTTCTTACTTCGGGTCCGTCCTTCAAAATAAAGCATAAAAGCTCCCGCCGAGGAACGGGGAAACTTTCAGAAACTTTAGCAGCCTTGATTGCAAACTGGATGACCGCCGCCGTTTCTACTACTTATAGAGGACGGAATAGGGCGTAATGGGAAGGGAAGGGGGGAAAGGGGATCTCGACTGAGGAACTAACGCAGGAAGCTTCAGCTAAGGGAGAGAGAGAGGATATTGACCATCGTTCCTTCCCTCTTAGCCCCAACCTTTTCCTCTCTTTTCCCGCCCCAAACCTCCTCCGTTCCCCCGGCCACATCTATGAGACTCAAACACATACTGTCGCTGGCGATCTCAATGAAACTCAAGACTTTCACCTCAGCAAGGAGCCATCCACTGCCTCATAGCCTCTCAAGTGCTCTCGGCAGGTCTTTCCCTTATTGTCTTTCGCTCTCCTCCCCTCCATCTTTCTCTCTTCACCTCTCATTGCCTTTCCCTTGCTCCATAAGGGTTGGTGATGCACCTCCTCCTTGCCACTGGAACCCTTTTACTCTCTCCTCTCCCCCTCGTTATCCCCGCAGAAGATCTCCCCTTTACATCCCTTCACTTTATTGCGCCCTTACCTTTTAATATCGTTCCTTACAACAGATGATGGACACGCAGAGATGGACCTCTCTCCGCTTCCTTTTCACGGAATTGGTCATCTCACAAATAAATCGTGGCGCGTTCTTTTGTTTTATGATTTCTCTTTCCCCTCAGTCTAAACTAGATTGCTTCGTCATGAATTTTTCTTACATCTTTCCAATAAATACGTCTAGTAACTTGGCTAATAGCCGTCAATAAGGCTAGAGATCTCCTAGACGAGGATAAATGTTTGTATACACATGTATATATATGCATATATATACACATGTATGTGTGTATAAATATATATACGTGGGTGGTCTGAAAAGTTTCCTACCTAACAAAGATACAAGGCATTTTTTCTGAAATTTTTGAGATCGGAAAATTTTCAGACCACCCTTATACACCTTTACGTTTGTATATATACGTTTGATACAGTTGGCTTTCGGAGACATGTTCTACCAAACCCGATCTATTTTACGCTAAAGGGACGTCATGATATTTCTCCAAAGGTATTTTCCTGTTGTTTTCACTGACCTTCATGCTGTCTGGAATGGATTTGACTTCTTCAATGTGTAGTATGATAGAATTATTTTTTTTAGAACATGACTACCTCTATTTCATCTCTTCATAAATTGAGAATATAAAAATATATAAAAATTTACAATTAAAGTTCATGATTGATAATTCTCTTGTTTGTTTTTTTCTTTAACTATCAAACTTATTTTTTGAAAATTTTATATCACTGTTGATTCATTTATTATTTTGGTATTTTAATGTCGTTATTTATTTTTTTTCAATATGTTTTTTTTTAATATATTCAATTTATTCTTTTGAGTAATGTCAATACCATCTCCACTAAGTTCATCTTAGTAGATATGGGATATCACCGACAGAGATCTAGCCCTGCTATAAATGTAAACCAAGTTGAAAATTAATTCATTCTCATTTAAATCAAAGTCGCTGTGATTCTGAAGTAGAGTAATTGAATTTGGAATATTTAAACTAAGGAAATAACTGCTAGGGATGTTCCAGACGTTAAACTCTTCATTGAAACGCCCAAGCAGCAACAGACCACCCCTGCTGAAATTAAAATTAAATGCGTGAATCACGTACTCCAGAATGTTCTCATAGAGGAAGCGGACGGATTCCAAAAAAAAATGTAAAAACGTTTGGTCACAGCGTAATTTGAACGTTTTAAAGAGCACGCGATGCGTTTACTCTCTCGAAATTAAATTCTGCTAGCTACAAGTCGGAATACGTTATTAAGGAGCGGGGTAGAGCGATCAATTCCCGGATTTTTTTCTCTCGTGCACATTGGCCTTGCGTCCTTCCAGCACCAGGATTCAAACAGCTGACTTTTGAATTTCTTAGCAGTGGGGAAACTTCCTCGTTTAAACTTCCCATCGTGGTGCAAGAACTTATCAAACGCAATTTTCCCTCTCGACTTCGGGGGAGAGTGCAGGGGTCGGTTAAAAGAGAGAAAGAGAGAGGGAGAGAGCGAGAGAGCAGCACTGCTTCGAACACCTCTCCCGGTCCGTGTCAACAAAGCAGCTTGGCAGCAGCATAGCAGCTCACCAAACCCAGCCCGAACGACGACTCCCTCGCCCCCCCCTCCCAATCCCTCCTCTCCCGTGACTCCTGCATTCCCTCCCCTCGTCCTTCCACTTATTCTCCTCTTTCCTTCCCATCCTCCTCATCCCTCTCTCTCTCTTTCTCCTTGGGGCGCTCCGTACTGCAATTTACGTCGAAGCGTTCCAACGATGCGTCATCTATCTCTCCGGTTTTAATTGTATGACTTCTAATTGTGCGCGCACGAGGAGAGGAAAAATATAAGGTCACGAGAGTATGTTCTGCCATAGGTTACACGGTAAAGGACAATATGGCACACTTGCTTTGCCACTGCGTTCGCAAATCACGATGCTGGATGCGAGTATTCTCATTTTTTTCCTTTAAATTCCGTATATATGACTCGTTGTGATCCACGCGTTGATGAGATGCCGTAAGCCCTTACTGCATAAAGGTTCTTTTCAGCTTGATCCACAATGGAGCATCCTACTAAAGCTTTGCAAGTATTAAACTAAGTCAGCACCCATCCTGGGTAACGATGCATAATTGGAAATAGTGTTACAGCAAGTTTTGAGTTTCATATGACATTGCTTATATTCAGCTCATCAAACTTAGGAAAATTTATATATTAATAATTTTAAATACGTAGAATAGGATATTACACTCTGATGCTATTTGCAAGTTGTTTCTTTCATTTTGCTCCCTTATGCGAGATTTTTTCCTCTTCGGTCGTGCTTCTTTACATCAGCTTCATTTTAGAGCATAGTCAGCCTTAATATTGTTTTAAAACCGAGGAGAGAGGAAAACATTACAGAGCACTTTCAAATATTTAACATAATATATGTCTAACATATATTTCGCTTCGTTCGCTGCACATATTGTTAGGGTTTATGAATGGGAATGTACTTATCATAAATTTCAAAATCAACGACTATGGTTAAAATGGTTCGTCTCCTCCAAGGCTTATGTGCGAACAGATTTAGTAAGTATACTTAAAAATTTTATTTTAGCAAATATCCATTTAGTTAAAATTTGCCCATGTCAGTTTAATGTGCTTATTTTTTATTCCTTTTGCGTTATTGAGACATAATGAAATGACATGTCTGCATAATTTAGGAAGCATATTTCGGTGTTCCAAGATTAGCAAACTTGGAGTAGGCTGGAAATGTGTATTAATGTTTGTCTTCTATGTACTCTTCAAAAATGAATCTCCTTGAATATGTTTTAAAATGACTTAGACATTTAGAAAGCATTGCCTACATATTTGAGAATGCTCATAGCAAGCGATGCCATAGCAAAATATCTATCATAATTATTTTATTGGGAATTTTAAATGCGCATTATCGTGGTAAATTAGCGTTTATTGATTCATTTTCGAGAGCAATTACCTAAGTAATTTTATATTTCAAGTATTGATAGAAAAAGGTTGAATTGGTTTTCATGGTCGTTGGATTGCATGGTCGAAATACCTACGAGGTAATTATCCGACATCTCACATAAATCAGTGAAAGATTTGACAGAAAAATGAATGTAAACATTAAAATCTTATAAGCTTCGGGAAAACAAACGGGAAATGCACCATTGAAGCGAGGAAGAAAACGGCAGAAAAGATCTTTTGCGAGAGTTTTAGAGGGAGTCAGGTGATGTTGAAGTACGGGGGAGATGCTGCGTGGTTGAGAATTGTTCCCTGGGGCCAAACCGCCTCCAGGGGTAGCAAAGCGAAAAGAGTGTCAAGAGGAGTGGGAAAAGGGAGGGGGAGCTTACGGGGAGGGATGCGCCCTGAAGGGAATAGACGGAGGAAGGGGGTTTGAGATGGGGAGGGTGGCATGGTAGGAGGGGCCTGGTGGAAGCGAGGGGAATCGGGCGAGGAAGTGCTCGCGTAGGAGTGTGGCCCCCTTTTCAAAAAGGGGTCTTCCGCCGTCCTTCCGAGGCGAGCCAGGTGGCCGGGAGGAAGAGAGTGAGTGGTCTCAAGGCGGCAGCGAGAAGAGGGAGGGTGAGAAAACCCGCGAGAGGAAAAGAAAGTCGGAGCTAGGCAGAGAAGGGTAGGGCCAGTCCCCCGCCGGCCGCACGCCGTCTTTTGTCTTCCCAAACCCACCTCCAACCCCCCCCAGGAGGCTCGTTTCCTTGGCGAATTCCACCCCCCTCTCCGCCGCCACCCAAGAGTGAGCGGGGGCATCCACATCCTTCTCCTGAGTGACGGCCTCGAAGATATGAGTTTTTTCCAGGCGAAAATGGAAATACAAGCAAGGGATACGTTTTTCGATGCCTTTTCCACTTATGCTTACCCACAGCAATTTCTAAGGAGGGCTCTCCTTAGACTTTGTGCAGGAAAAAAATTACGATAATGTTCTAATACAGTCGAGAGGAGAAAGATGGAACTCTTGATCGCCTAATTCTGAAATAGTCATGATAGGGCAAAATAAATGCACATGTTGGTGTTATTAAATTTATTTTTTGGGGATAATGTCAGGAAGATGTGGGCGGTAAATTGTATTTACATATTCGCACACTTAACCACGTAAAGAAATGAATTTTGATCAAGGTAGTATATATAGTATATATATATATATATATATATATATATATATATATATATATATATATATATATAAAATATATATACAGTTTTAAACAGTTATTATATATAAACAGTTTTAAACAGTTGTAAACCTCCATTCACACATCAGAGCAGGGGGCCAGTTCCTTTCCCTGTGCCGGTTATGGTTTCCCAGGAAGATCTGGTACACAGTAATATCCAAGGGGAGGTTTATTATTTTTGTGACTCGATTGTGTAAAAATAAATGCTGTTACTAAATATTATCTCATATTATTATTTTTTTCATTTATTCTTAAACTACTGTTCTGGTTTATCTGGATTTTTGTTAACTGGATCATATTTGCTCCTATGTATTACAGATAAACGAGATCAGATGGTTTGCTTAAATTAAATGCAAACAAAACGAAATTACTATTTATTTTTGCAAGAACAATCAGTATTTTTACAAATTGTCATAATTCTAATAATCAGTACCTTTGTAAATAGTTTTTCATTTCACTAGATCTGGTTATTAATGTCCTTCACTGTTGTACTTAAACTTAATATGATAACAATCAAAGAATTTTTTCTTTTTGGAACCCGATATAAAATAAAATATCAACATTTATTTACTCTTTCCTTTAGAATAAATTAGTGCCAAAGATTCATAAAAGGATTTTATGAATATGGGATAGCTACAATAAAGAATCTATAAATAATGTACAAAATCGATATATCGTTTAAATTTTTTATTGTGACGAACACAAAAACATGCTCAAATAATTCTGGGCAACTTTGGCTCAAAAATCACGGAACTAAATCTTTACGAGTATTTTCTAAAGCCTTATGGGGAAATAGCGAAGTACTGTTGAGAGACTTCAGCATCTTTATTCTACGTTGAAATAAACTATTGTCATATTCAATAATATTCACGTACTCAGTTTGACAGTGTCATCTAGAATCAGAAAATATTTCAAATATATAAATGCTAAATATTTCAAAAATATTTTTTTTATGTTGAAACATTCTTCCTCTGCTTCAATTTAGTATAATATTTTCTCTCCAATTGCATCCACTCGGATCTGCAAAAGCGTTATTCGTTCGTCTTATTAACTTCCAAGCCAAACCACGTCACCTATGGAATGTCATACTTTTAGATTTAAAGTCGAGTTATGTGACCGTATATTTAAAAGAAATACCTATTAAATGATACATAAACCATGCCTTCACATCATTGTTACCAAAATCTCATGAATCAATCAAGAAAAAGTAAATAAATTAAAATATAACATTTAGACATTTGGATCAACTATATCAGAACTTTAGAATAAATTCCCAACAGAAATAAAAAACATTAGGTGCTAGTATTATGAGAGTAGATAACATTTTCAACATTTTGAGAGATTTGACAATAATTTGACAATAATAGGTCTCCGGAGCATTTTACTTCAAAAACAACAATTTTTTTTCCTATAACAGTTATTTTTTCAGTTATTCTAGTTACCTACCCTCTACATCCTGTCTGCAATGTCCTATTCTCTCTTATCCAACAGTCTCCTTTCTATTAAACCTTTCAGCATGCCACCACCCTCCAGTATCTACTCCATCTTTTATTACCAGCGTCGAATTACCATGGGCACCTAACTCACTTCTTCCGTCATGCTTAACGCTTTTCTTTACAGCCCTCTCGGTCCACCTTATTTCCTACATGCTTCGTTGCACCCACATCTCATAATGTGGCTAATTTACGAACATGCTACATATCCTAAAAACCAGGTTTCGGAATCATACAAATCTAAGATCCATATCATACACGTAGTTTAAACTGACACTTTCTTTACGTCTTTATTTATGATCATTGTCGTACATTTCCTTCTCCTCTTAAATGATTCGTATACTAGCGCAATTTTTATCACAAAATCATTACAACGACACTTATTTGCGTCCAAAATGCTGCCTAGGTGTTCCATCGGCTCAAGTTAAAACCTCAATTTTCTGAAGAATTCTGCATATTCGGGTTTTCACCGCGTTGTTGTTTGAATCCGACAACAGTTTCGCCGAAGTTGCATCCGGCGTCTTCAGGTCGAAGATGAGGGACTCGGATTTTGGCCGTCATTATATAGGTGGTCCCGTCCAGGTGCTGCTCTCTGATTGGTCCTTTTTTGAAGGACTCTCTTCCACGCGTTGTGGAGATGGTAGCCTTCATCTCTATTGAAATTCGCCGGGTTTTTGGTGATCTCAATGGCTTCTCTAATTAGGCGTGGGTAATATCTACTTTTAAAGTAATGGCAAATTCAATAGAGATGAAGGCTACCATCTCCACAACGCGTGGAAGAGAGTCCTTCAAAAAAGGACCAATCAGAGAGCAGCACCTGGACGGGACCACCTATATAAGGACGGCCAAAATCCGAGTCCCTCATCTTCGACCTGAAGACGCCGGATGCAACTTCGGCGAAACTGTTGTCAGCTTCAAACAACAACGCGGTGAAAACCCGAATATGCAGAATTCTTCAAGCCACCGCCGCGAAAATCTACGCAACCTCAATTTTCTATTGCTTAGGTTAGCCTTTTTCTGTCTTGCGATTACAAATTAATTTCTTTTTTTATTAATTATGCTTGTATTTATTGTGTCATGAAATCATTTAAGCTAAATGAATTATGTCGCTGAATAACTATTTTAAGTTTGATCTGCAAATCAGTTTTCCCTCCAGAAATAGCACTCCTCAACTATTTTCACTTGTTAACCTAATCCATCTCATGCCTGCATTCCTATCTTTGGCATAAAATGTCATCAACTTTGTCCTGTCTAATCCGTCGGCCATCTTCCATAAATCCATGAATCAAACAAAAACTTTTAAATATTTCTCTTATTTTCCATGTTCTCACTACTGATATAAAAGCATGCGTCTCCGTTCCTTTTCTAAATTCAAACTTACATTTACATACATTTAAGCAGCCGTTTTGCTTCTTATTCATTCTTCTCTTGATAATTCTTGGAAATGCCCTTTGCCCCAGGTGGAATTGAACTTATAGGTACTTCCACACTAACATGCTACTCTCTGCTCTTTTTCAAGAGAATTATTAAAATTTGCCCTAGGATGTCTACTAGTCAAACTCTTTTCTCACAAATGCTATAAATTCGTGCAAGAAACCCTTGCTTCCGTTTTTCTCTAAAGCTCTTCAGTTCAATTTTACGGGGATGTTATCTGCTCCAATTATCTTGTTAGAATTCATTTCCCTTTGCATTTACTTACCGCGTATGTAAATCCCTGTAATATCGCTGCGCCGAAGCCAACCTCAGCACCGCATTTTTACCTTTCCAAATATAAGCTGATATAATCCTTTTTCTATTAACTTCTTCAATATATTCTTGCTTAAATACCATTTTGTGGCATTACAAACTTTCCCATCCTACTTTTAATACGTTTTATTGCCTTCACTCTTTGAAACTCAATATAGAGCGTTCATTTTTTCTTGGAAATGAGATTTTTTCACGTCTTCTTACTGATTTCTTCGCTGTTTTATTTTCCTTTTTGATTTCTCATTCGAATTTATTATTGAATACAGTGTTTATTCAAGGTTTAATTTGGTATGTATCACAGTTTTAAATATATATATATATATATATATAATTCTTCTTGATATTTTGCCTCTCTTGGATTATTTTTCTCTCTTCTACGAGAGTAAGTTAATGAGTCGCAAACGCCAGCAAGATTAACGCAGAAACTGTGAAAAACGCTTCATCGGGAACGCTTTGGAAAGTTCACCATACAGTCCCGACTTAGACCCCTGTGATTTTCATCGGTTCGGGTCACAAAAAAAATTATTTGTAAGGCCTAGATTTATTAAAGATGCCGTAATCCAAGAGGTTACTCATTGGCTTCGATAGTAAACAAAAGACTTCTTTGCTACCGGCAATCATTGGCTTCTAGAGAGATTAAATAATTGTCTGAATGTACAGAGTGAATATTTAGAAAAGTGAAATAAATTTCAGGAAGTTGCTTTGATTATAATCAATAATTATTAATATAATATTCCCATATCATCATGTAGAACATTTTTTTACGTAAGCAATAACATATCTATATCTTGAAAACTATAGCTGATAGGAAAAAACTAGTGTCATAATTGGATTCAGCACCCCAATTGTTCTTTAAATCAACATTAAAAGCTCCGGCACCAAAAACACTGTTGGCCTGTGTTATTATTTCCTCTATTCAGTATTCCGAGTAATTTATTGCCTTACTCTCGTTTTAAATGCACTGAATGAATATTTTTTTTAAACTAAAGATAAATTATGTGCTTGTGCAGTACATAATTTTGCAACAAGAGCATTAAGCTGCGCTTGAATGGTTATCTGAAAATGAGAGGACGAAGTTTTATGTAGACGTTATTTAAACCTGGAGGACACTATTAAGAAATTGGCCTCTCCGTTTGCAACTGTTTTTATTGATACGTTTTTGAAAACCATATAACATTCGAATTGCATCAAAAAGGGCGGGTACTGAGTACTAGAGGTAGTACCTACTCCAATATACCGCTACAATAAGCCTCTTCCTCTCTTTTAATATTTTATGGAAAGGAAACTGTGAAAAAATTCTGAATAAGATGAACTTCGAAATTACTTTCCCCACTTCTAGAGTAATCTTAAAATATTTAATAATATTCATTCCTACTTTTTCATTTTCTATCCTTCCAAAACTGGTTATAAATTTCAATGTACCTTATCTCCTTAAGGTCATCTGTCATACTAAATATTACTGGCATACGTATACTCGTATGAGGTGCAATATTCACGACTATTGCTCCAGTTTGTCTAGCTTGGACGTTAATTTAATGACTTTTGCTGCATACGCAAGTGTCGCTGGGATATTTTGCTCTTTGAAGTGGTTTCGTTTCAAACTTTTGTCGCACGACTGAAATATGATTTAAGTGTCTCAATATATTCACAAGCACCTTCCTTTTTAATCAACTCGTAAAAGCGTCATTTCTCGGAGAGGAATACGAAGGTACGTTTGTCGACAAAACCGTAAAATATTTTACGTCCCCTACGTTATGACACATTTCGGGAGAGTTTAAAAAAAATCCTTGTGGGCATCATCTCCGGTATTTTTAAGCTAAAGCAAATTTCACGCTACCCCAATTTCCGCAGGAAAAAAATTCTCGCAGGGAGTGAGTACCACCGCGACGTCCTCCCTTCCCCTCTCCCGACACGTTCTCCCCGCATTTTAACGTCTTCAAAACGTCTCTTTCGACACACGCGCGCGCGTACAATACAGGCACTCCCTCCCACCTCATTCCCCTCGGGGGTCACGGCGCCCTTGATTTTTCTCGATTCCACCGCGCACATCGTCCATGTATTTTAGCTACGAGCTAATTTCCCCGGGATCTAGGCCACACATTTTACCTCCTCTTTAAAACGGGAGAGCATTTTCCACCTCCTCCTCCTCGCTTTTTGCTCAAGTCCCACCTGTGGGAAGTCTCCTTCGAAAGACTCTTAAGGGGGAGTGTGTGCTCTGTTGGTTGAGAGGAAGTGAGGGAGGGAGCCCAGTGGGAGATTCGAGGAAGTGGCGAGAGAGAGAGAGAGAGAGAGAGAGAGTGGGAGTTGGGTTGGACAAAACGGGGAAGGCATTGAGTGCAGAAGCGGCCTTGAACTATTCCACGTGCCTTCAAAATGGCGATTTTCTATTCCCACCGTCTCCGCTTCCTTTTTTCTTTTTTTTTTGGACCACTTCAAAATTTTCATATTCTTTCGTCCCTTACGTACCTCCGGTCTTATCAACCGTGTGTGTATGTATGTATGTCTATACATACATACATATACATTCATATATAGACATACATGCTCATATATCTATCTCCTTCCCTTGCAATCGCTCCCAAATATTTCCGATGCTATTAGGGCCAAATAGTCTGACCCCTCCGAGTCAATTTTTCTCCACCCGAGGGAAAAGTTAACTTGGATAAAGAGAGAAAGAAGACCATGAGCCTTACTTCTGCTCCCGTTTGGTGAAAAACGACTCCCGACTACCCGTTTTCCATCGTTTTCCCGGCTTCTTAGCCTCTTTTAAGTAACTGGATACCCCTCCCTCTTCTTTGAGATGGAACCGCTTGGCTGTCCACACCTTACCTTTTTCAAAAGACCTTTAAATCCTTCGCTCTCTTCTTCCTTTCTCGTGTATCCCTTTTCATTCCTTTGCCTCCGATATCGGCTCTTAACCCTTACCGATCTCCGAAGTCCGATCTCTTAAACATCTTCTTTATAGGAAAATGAGGAAACGGGGTAAGGCTCCGTTTTTGTCAAGTACTCTAAATACCATTAACCTCCTACCCGATTCCGTTAACTGATTGCGCAAATAAGTTTCAAATTTGATTCAAAAAATCTATTTTGATTTCAGGTTTTTTCAGGTTCAGGATTTCAGATTTCAAAGATAATCAGTCTCAAATATAAGGTCATAAACTTAGAAGAAGTAATATTTCCTTGGATTTTTACGTTCCTTAATATTATTTTAGATCTGATGTCTAAATAAGTTGTCTAAAATATAAACCTATTGTATTTTCCACTTGTTACTTGTAACAGTTATAGATTCGTTCATTTGAAATGATATGTAAAATATATGGATAATCCAGCCTTGCCGAAAATTTGCGCTGGCTGTGATCATTAATATTTAGTTAAAATGATCTTACATTTTTGGCTGCTATAGTTATGAACTATCGTATGATTTGAGTACTAAAATACTTTAAGAAAAGACAGATTAAAATATATTTCTAACGTATTTTTCCAACTTGTAAAAATGTTTTTCAACTTGTAATTTACTATCGTATTACTTTCAAGTCATTTACAATGCACTTTATATTTGGGCGGAATAAATATTTGTAACTAAATAAGTACATTAGTTCTAATTAAATGCAGGAATTTTTAATAACCGCATTAAAGCAACAGACAATGTGAAGCCTACTAAAGGGCAATTTGTGTTCGTCATCCCTGATTCTGTACGGAAATATTTTTAATATTCCTCTTTTTTACATTTATAGCACCAAGCACATTTTTTAAACATAATAGTCCCAACCGAACATGCTTTAACAATAAATCCCTTATCAATTAGAAACTAAGGTATTTCCTGAAGCTTTTATTACCTTCCCCGATTAATGGTGACAAAAGCCAACGTTTTAGTTTAATAGTTCAACCAGTCATGTAAAGTAACTTTTTAGAATTTAGAGGGACTAAGTTAGGGTCGTTCCCTCTTTTCACAGAATTTTTAATTAAATTGCGTTGCAATCAAAATCACATATTTTTGGCCGTACGCTGTCGAACATAGTCTACTACGCCATCGTCAAATTACTCTGTAGTCAAACTCATTGAATCTACCTGAAGATACGATATATTTCCTCACTCCGTAACCTCCTATCTAACTCCCTCTTCTCCATTAAACCCTCTCCAATCTATTTTATCCATTTTTGCTTTCCACAACTCCCATTCCTGCGTCTCAAACACTTCTTCCCTCGGTTACTTCACACTGGTACTTCCTCGCCGCCCCTCCTCCCACGCTTGACGTATATGGCTCGGCCAAACTGTTCACATCTCACCTCACATCCACAACCTTCACCCCGTCTCCTTCCGTCAAACGCGTCGTCATTCACTCCTGCCAAGCCCCCCTCTACTGAAGGCCTTTTCCTCCCCCTCCCATCCATCGATTCCCCTCAACCTCGTTCCGTACTTCGCACACAACACCCTGTCGCGCTTTTCAACCCCACCGCTCACCCTTCCCCGCCACAACCAACCCTCCCCGATGAGACGCCCCAGGCCCTCTCTCACCCTCCTACAATCCCCTCCACCAATCCCCGCGGCCGCTTTCTCGCCACCTTCACCTTACCCCCGAGACGACGTCTTCCTTGGCACTGACATGAGACGGTTTATGTTGGAGCCCGGTCAAGGGTCACTCTCAGCCAACGGAACGGGAGGGAGTTTCTATAAGGGAGTTCCGTGGATGGAAGGTGGGGGTGCGGGAGAAACGATCAACGGGAATGAAGTTATATCTGCAGGAGGAAGGAATGGGCGGATTGGGGCGAGGCTTGGAGGCAATGGCGGAAAGAGGAAAGGGAGAGGTAGGAGGGAAGCGAATTGGGTGGGGGGAAGAGAGTTTGGTTGATAGGAACCCAGTATATGTGTGTGTGTGTGTATGTAAGCGTTTTATGTGGAAGCCTTGTGTCACTATGGAGGGAAGGCGAGGGAGGGTGGAGTGGAATTGCCAAGTGCTGGGTGTGTCGGTGAGTGTTCGTGAGTGTTATCCGCGTCCGAGGGGACGGAGGAATGTGGAATGGAAAAAATACCATGTCCTTTGTCAAACTTCCTCTTCATCGATTCCTGGTTAAATTGTGTTGGGACCTACATTGAGACCTTAACATAGCTTCTTCAAATCTTCTCCTGCATGCTGTATAAACTTCTTTTATTTTTTCTTAGCGTTTTCGAATAATTCGTTTTTCTGCTGCCTCTTATCTATAGTTATCTCTAAAATAAAAAAAAAGTTTTTCGCCATTTATGAGCGAATAGGCGAATATCCTCTTAGTTTAAACATGAATGGTATTTCTGCAAAATAAGATTTTCCAAAAAATATTGTAATTTCAATACTAACGAATGGAAAATGTGCTGCTAGTATAGCAAAACAATGTATTTATTTAATTAAATTCCACCTGGTGCCCACTTGAGACTAGACGAAATGTCCAGACTTCCAAAGGTATAAATAAAAATGGAAATCGAGTGAAAGTTGATTGGTGATACTTAGTTGCTTACAAAATATGTTTGGAAGGATTTTCTTAGCTTTTAGGTTTTTATTTCATCCGTCAATAACCATGTCGCTACTGACCTAAGACTGCTGAAGGAGAATTTTGAAAAACAGCCTTATCTTTGAAAATAGGAATAAGGAAACCCGACGAATTCTGTGCAGGAGGAGTATTTTTAAAGTTCTTCCTTTAAGATATAATTAAGTATTTTTAATTCTTTCCCATAGAATGCATAACTGGATACCTCTGCAAAAATCGTTTTTAATTGATAAAAAATATTATTTATTAATTATTTTTACCAATTAATAATATTAAAGTTTTTAGTTCAAAATAAATATTAATTAATTTTAAATTATCCTTTTCTTTTGGGAAAATTACGGCCTAATTAGTTTTTATGAGATTTTTGTTTTACTTCAGCATTATAAGAGACCATTCAATTTGATTATCCCTATTTAGGGATTTTTCTTCCTTGACGAAAAAACTATATATTTACATTTAAATTATACCTCTTTTTAAATACATAGTATGATTTGTGGCAAGAGTTTATATAAATGTGGTTATTAAATTTCCTAATTAGTCTGTATTCCGTCAATAATATAATTAAGGATTTATCATTTGGATAGAAAAATTTCCGATATTGGTTCCAAATACATTAGTGGATATGTTTGCACAGATTTTTTTTTATTTTACGCAAACGAATTAACAAAAATACCTATTTTGCGGTATCTATGCCCATGACAACCAAATATTAAAAATTTCCACCGAGTGATCAGAACGCGAATGAAATTTATTAGATTCATCCTGTAATTGTAGCCTGATGCAAGCATTTACAATAACATATAAATATTGCCGTAAATTTCAACCAATATTTCCAGTGCTAAAATATGGAAGTAAGGTGCAGATGGTGCAGAAAAACCAACGCAACACAAAAGAGATAATTTCAACTCACATGAATTTTGGTTAAATGAAACAAATATGCAAGGCTCCCTTCTTTATGTGAGAGAGTTCTCTCGGAGGGATAATGTGGATTCATATTTACACAAGAAGTCTCATCTTTACCTAGATGTGATTTTGCCATTGCCATCATTTCCATGGTGATATCGCCTTTGCATAAGTTCTTGATAGCAAAGTTTGACCAGTGGAAATATTTGCAAGAGAGTCTTATTTGTTAAAAAATAGTTAATATTCATATTTAAAATTATCCATGTCCCTATTTCTATAAGACCAATCTGCTCGATTTGGCTTAGCTCTGATAATTTTTTTCAAAAGATCAACATTTTTTCTGAATAAGGTCTGGTCTTAACCAAAATAGCGTAAGTAGGAATTCTATGAAAAAAAATTTTCTTACCAGATTATGACCCGGAATGCTCAATAAAATATGTTCACGTATTTTTTAATTCACAGAATTAGTTGTACAAAATTTTGTTTTATTTTATACATTTAGCTTGTTGTATTATGTGCATGAGATAAAATTTTCATTGAGTTGACTCCATTATTGCGTCAGCAGTCACCCTTTTCAAATTGAAGCATATCATTTTGCCTGCTTACCTGGTCAGTGTTCAGGCACTGATAGCTCCGAGGTAGCCAAAACAAGAGAAAAGGTGAACATTTTGAAAACTTAGAATATGTTTTAAGAATGTAGAAAACGCGGAAAATTTATATTTTAAAGTACTATGATATGCTATATTGGCAAATACGAGTTGAATTAATTTTTTTTTTTTTACTTTTTTATCATTTGATATTTGACAATGGCTTCGACTTCGGGCGACACCTCTGGGCACCCTTAACTTCGCCCAAGCTCTATGATCTTCCTGGGAAATCGTAGGCGGCACAGGAAAAGGAACTGCCTCTCCTACCCTGAATTTCTCTCTTCGTTGCTCTATATACTAGGCAATCCTTATCCTCACCTATCAGACTAACCTTCGGCTAGGTACTCTTTAAATGTGGTCAGTCGGCGATGAAAAATTATAACTTTTTTCCAATGAATGAGAACTGTTTTCGGTAGTTGCGAAATTCAAAATTTAAGAGTTTAAGAGGACGCCTCGATAGCTTAACTAAGTAAAGTACTCGGTCGGACAAAGAGGGATCCGGGTTCGAATCTCGGTCAAGGCGAATGATTTTTACACTCTGAAATTGTTTCATTGAAATGCATATTAGCGGATGACTCCGTTAGAGGTTACTGTTGCGGCATCCCCCGCAGTTTCTTGGAATTGTTCAGAAATAAATCTTAGTTGAGTGAGCATTATGTATTCATAATTATGTCTAATAACTCTATCCAATATAAATCCTCCGTTAAATTTCAATCGACATTTCAGTCAGTAGAATATAAAAAATATGGCCCTACCTGACGTTCAGTTTGGTAGTGGCATGACATCCGACTGCTCTGAAATAATAAATGCATCTCTAGTGAGCGAATGATAAATAATTTTTCCATTCCTCTAACCCACTGATTTAAAAAAACACGTCCTTAAGATACTATATAGTACCATGCACTTGGCACCCGCATGCAGGGTACTGTGTTGTACGAGGCATGTTCATAAAGTAAAGCCCGTTTGGTCACAGGAAAAAATATACTCATATGAAACACATTTTATTGGCACTTTTAGTTAGCTACAAACCTACTTCACTTATCTACATAATTGCCGTTCACATCTAAGGATTTTCGTACCGCTGCACCAGCTTCTTTAACCCCTCTGCATAGAAACTCGCCGCCTGAGGGTTGAACCAATCGACAACGCCATTCTTGAGTTCCTCTTCGGTTTCTAAACGTTGTCCACCAATCCACTGTTTCAAGTGCAAGAAGAGGAAGTAGTTGCTGAGTGTAAGGTCAGGACTGTACGGTGGGTGGTTTAAAGAGTTCCCAACGACCCAAAAACTCTCGTCCACTGGACATTCTTTGCTCTTTGTGGTGGTCGGTGAGAATTTTCGGTACCCACCTTGCACGCAATGTGTGGTATCCGAGGTTTTCCGTAACAATATTGTAGACAGTAGTGCGTCCAAGTTGAGGAAATTGTTCAACCAGGCCATTAATTGTCAATCGACGATCACATCGCAGTTTTTGTTCCACTTGCGAAACAATTTCATCGGTCAGAATACTGGGCCTACCACTTCGCTCTTCGTCATGGACATTTGTTCGTCCATTTTTAAAATCACGGCATCATTGTCTAACCTTTCCTTCACTCATAACTGTAGGTTTATAAACTAGGCATAATTCCCGATGAATTTCAGCAGCCGACAATTCTTTTGCATACAAGAATCGTATGACAGAACGCACTTCACAGCTGGCGGGATCAACGATTGTCGCGGACATTGTTGTTTGCATGCACGGACAAGCAAACGACTTCTGAAACAAAACAAATGCTGATATAGCTTCTCAATGAACCAGTAGATGGCGCTGCAGGAGCAAAGCTATGTTCTGAAGCGCCAATAGTTAAATATAAGCAAACGGTACTTACTTTAAGAATAAGTACATTAAAAGCTGAAATGAACTTTCGCCGAAAACTGCTGGTCCTGGCGTCATTGTCTCTGTACGAGGAGCCAACATCCTGCCCCATCATTAAATAAATAAACTTTGTCTCCGTGTTCAGGAACAACTTTTTATTCCTCTAGCCAGTTTTAACGTCGCAAATCTAGGTGTCACAATAAGCTTAGTCCACGTTAAGTGTATCCTACTGTATATGCAATATTGTGTACATTTCTTTGATGCGGGTCACTTACTTTAGGGATGAGCCGTGATGTGATATTTGCTCATGCTTCAGTTACTCCTACAAACTAGATTTAGAGAAATATTTCCTTTAACAGTATCAATCACCTCTCAACTCGCGCTAATAATAAAAACCAGTGAGCTTTAAACTATTCAGCATGCTCTCTTTCCACTGTCGGTGAATTCTTGTCCCGGTGCACGAAAACTCCTTGAATGAAGTTTCATATTGTTCATTCAATTAAGAACACGATGTATTTTTCCACTGTTCTTTATGTTGGTACTTCTGATTCCAACGCTTAGTGGCCGTCGTCAGTTACATTGGAAAATGAGGTGTGCGGAAAAATACATAGAGTTCCTCATTTAATGAACTTGAACTTTCACAAATTTGAGCCAGAAACCATCAAATTTTATATTGTGTTTATCCATCCAAAACAGTGCGACATTTTTTACGAAGGTACAAAAAAGAAATTTCTTGATGGCGCATTGCTTAATATGTAGGGAGTGTTATATTATTCTGGAAAATATCATTTATACATCTTTATATTTGCAAAAAAAAAGAAAACTGAAAAATCAAATGATCATAAAATCAAACGATTATGAATATTTCTTCAAACCGTTATTCAAATAAAGTTATTCAGATAAGGTTAATATTTTTGCGGTTCAACCAAATTTTTCCCATAAAATGGTTGAAGAAAAAGGTGTAACTCTAGCCAATAAATTATGAAATGCAGGTATATATGTAAAAAAGTAAAATAATTATCTATTCATTTTTAGTGTAGTAAATATTTAATATATTTGCTAATTTTAATCCAGTAAAAACCGTCGGCCGCCTTAAAATTAAAAAATTATGCCTTTTACTTGTAATCAAGTTTTCTAATTGTCCCCTTTTCGCAGCAGCCAACCCAAATACAAGGGGCGCACACCGATGAAATTTGTTCAGTAGGTGGGTGAGTTACCCAGTCTCTTGTTACGTGGGCAAACAGTTTTTGAAACCGAATAAATGTTCGTCTCTTTTGTCAATATCACTATTGGTCCTTCATTCATTCCTTTCATTCGACTTTGATAGCCCCACTGAAACAAAGGTCACTTTGTCAAATGATTGTTGATCAGAGTCACGCTGACACAATTTGAGCTCCAGCCATGTACGTGTCCATCCCCTGCCACGGATACTTCATTAAAAATGCATCTTAAACACGGAATTGCAGAAAATTCACAGCGCATGGCTTACAATATATATTTACCATAACCCGAACCGTTCATTTGAATTAAGTACTAATTTACACGAAAGCGAATTATTTTTTTAAAACAATTAGTTATATTAAATACAGGGTAAATATAAATGATATCCACAAAAATATTTATCCACAAAAGTACAAATATCATTTTGTGTATTCTGTTATTAGTTTCAACGTTGCATTATAAACAGTCGTTCTGAATCCCATATGAGTGCATAACAATTCAAAAAATTATAAGGAATGGATCGTAAAAATTAATTATTTATCCCATTCAATATTTTCAATTGACTATATTGATTAAATAGAGCTATGGTTTTCAGGTAAATGCAATAAAACTACTGATGGCCACTGCATCCAGAACTGTTACATACGAACAGATAAAAATCAAGTACTATTTTTTAATAAAGTAATGTGATCAAAATGTCCCAGTGAGTTGAATAGAGTAACACCAAATAGTAATAACGCGTTCCTATAAATGTCGTTTGATTAACATAACAAAGCATTACTCCTACAATAACATTTTGTAATTTTCCGACATAAAACGCTAAAACTACAGTTTTTAAAGCACCTCAGTCAGAATACTTCCCTCAGAGGATCACTCTTTCACTGAAAATAAATTATACAGTTTTCCATCGTATTTTGTCCTCGTTATATTCAACCATTTCTTCCAATTTTTCTTTATATTCGCCCGCCAACCGATTCGGAAAAGTCACGCACATCGTTCGTCGTGTCATTCATTTTCGGCAAATTTTACGGAATAAGAAAGAAAAAATAATAAAAGTAATTCGGAGAAAAATAATACTGAAAGGAGAATTCCTTGGGGTTCTATTCGGTATCATTTACCAGGAAGCCACGCCCTGGACAGAAGGAAAAACAACTAATATCAACTTCCTTCCCCCTCACAGCCCCTTCACCTAAATTTCCCAGTCCTGCCTCCCCAAGGCACTCCACGAGAATCTAAATCTCCCTTCCCGCTGTCACTTTTGCTCCTCCTCCTCCTATTCCATATCAAATAACCCCCATGCCACTCCCCATCAACCCCCTCTCTCCTTTCGCTCATCTCCCTCGCCGTCCACCACCATCTTTCCGGAAACGCACGCCGCCTTGTCGAAAAAAAGTGTTCCCCATTCCTCCTCTCATTTCCCACCCCTTCCTCCGCCCGCTCACTCCAGTCTAAAGAAAATGATGGTTTAAACAACGCATTAATCTACGTTATCCCGCTCCACTCATCTTTCAAGCGAAACGGCAATGTTCAGCGGCATCAAGCCCGTGTTCAATCTCATTACCAAGCCTCGAGGGTTCAGAGGGCAAAAGGAGGAAAAGAGGGAAGAAAGGCGGGGGAGGAGAGGGGAAAAGGAAAAGCGAGGGTTAGTGTTGGGAGAGGGGTGCTTCGAAGAAGGTCGAAGGGCGGGCGGTGGTTGTTCGGAGGAAGGAGATTCGGGTAGCGGGACGGACGAAGGGGAACGGCGAAGATGGGATGGACCGAGAGAAGGAGGTTCGAAGGGAGAATGAAGATGTGGAGGTATGAGGGGAGGGGAAAGGGAAAGTGCAGAAGGTAAAGGAGGGAGATTAGGATAGACGCCGACGATGAGGAAGAGTTATTGCACCGAGGAAGGGGTGGAGGTGGTTTCCAGACCGTAGGGTGTAGGGAGCGTAGAGAGAGGGAGAAGAAAGTCGAGGTTCCTCCTTCACGAGTGGGATGGGAAAGGGGGGGAAACGGGGGGTGGGCAGGATTCGGCGCGAGGAAGTAAAAGAAGAGGCAGAAGATCCTCTGGAAGGGGGAGAAGGGTTTGGTTGGACGGAAGGCGGGAGGTACGAGGAGAGAGAGTAGGTGGGTGGCCGGGCGGGGAGGAAGGGAGGAGGCTAACCCAAGCGACTGAAGGATGCTGGTAAAGATCTCTTAGTTCTCGCTGGCGGAGACAAGGGGTGTAGTATGCTGAGGAGACAGTGCTTCTACCCGTTTGGTGTACGAGGCCATATACTCGCCCAGACAACCTCATTCTCCAAGACGACGGGCCCTAATGGCGTACACTCCGGATCCCTCCTTCTGCGTCCCGAAACCACGCGTCTCGTCCCGCCTCTGCCGCCCCCCTCAATCCCACTCCTTCATCCCCCGGTATCCCTTCTGCAAGGCCGTCTTTGTCTCTTCCCTCCGCCCGATTCTTTTCTTCTCCGCCCTTCGAGAGATTATTCCCCGTCCTTCCTCGCCCCTCTTCTCTCTTCACCTTCTCAACATTTCACTCCTTCCTTCTTTATTCCTTCATCTCGTTTCCCTTCTTATGTCCCTTTGGTCTGTAACTCCAGCACCTTTAATATGTTTTTTATCCTTAGTTTTTAATGCTCTTTTCATTGTCCTCTTAGTCCGCCTTTCTCTTTCCATACCCTCTTCATCGGAACCCGACTACTCCTTCTCATTTCAGATTAACTTCTTTGTTCCCCGATTTCTTCTTCCGTGTTTTTCCTGACGATTTAAACTTGCTCTTAATCATCACTATTTCTATTTACGCATGAAAGGGAAAAGATAAAATTTCTTTCCTGGCTTATGTCAACATTTTTATTAATTTTGGCGTAATCATATCACAATATAATGACTAAATCCCTTCATCTGAATAGTCCAGCCCCTATAGTAATATTTCATTTAGATCATTCATTCCAATCGTAATTCATTTCATATCACAATCGTATTTCTTTAGAGGAAAATAACTTCCCATTTGCAATCATTGGAAATGTGTTAAACATTTTTTAAATTATGACAATTTTCCCGCAAGCAAATATTCTTTGTATGCCTTCTTTTAACCTTCCATATTTCCCCTAGTCATCAGCATCATTCCGTCAAAACCCTTTCGGGCTCTTATCTTTCTTTCTCTAATGTTTTCTTTCAATCTGATAAAATAAATACTAACCATTACATTAATTCTATGTATAAATATGCACTTACATATATGTATGCATTATGATATGGTCTGGTCATTATGATAGGTCTATAAATTAAGTAATGGGACTGGCAACGTAGCATTCGATCTGGCAACACTGGAGGCGTTAGGCTTGGAGTGGCGGCAGGGGAACATGTGATCCGCTTTCAGTTCGGGTTTGAACTTGCTCGAGTTATTTGGTTGTCCGTAGCAATTTTTTTTGTGAAATAGTTTTTTCTATGGTATTCTAAAAATGAGTGACATCAATTTCGAGCAATGGTGTGCTATCAGGTTTTGCTTCAGAATTGGGAACAGTGCAACGGAAACTCTTGCTAAACTTCAGTAGACCTACGGATATAGTGTTTTGTCAAGAGCCCTGGTTTTTTGGTGGTTTAAGGCACTTTCAGAAGGAAGAGAGTCGATTGAAGATGGCCTACGAAGCGGAAGGACTTCATCTTCAAAAACCGATGAAAATGTTGGCAGAATCCGGGATCTTGTGCATTTAGATCGTCGGTTGACAGAATGATCGGGCAAGAGTTGAATTGGACTCACACCACCGTTCATCAGATTTTGACCAATGAATTGGGGATGAGAAAAATCTGCGCAAAAATGGTTCCAAAATACCTTTCGCAAGACCAAAGGATATCAGGAGGGAAAGGTACCTTGGATTTTTGGATTCGATTGAAAATGACCCCCATTTTCTGGAACGTGTAATTACTCGTGACGAGTCTTGGGTGATTGAGTACGATCCAGATTCAAACCAAGCGCCCAGAGTATGTATGGATTGGCACACTTTAATCTCTCCAAGGCCCAAAAAAGCAATGATGAGGAGTTGAAGATCAAATGCATTCTAATTTGTTTTTTTTCGATATCCACGGAATCGTCGACAAAGAGTTTCTAACTCAAGACCAAATGGTCAATCAACACTTTTACCGGGAGGTTCTTGAAAAACTTCAAAAAAGAGTCATTCGTGTGAGACCAAGCATCAATAACAACTGGGTGTTGCATCGCGATAATGCTGACACAGCAATTTCAATAAACGAGTTTTTGACCAGTAAAAACACTCATGTGGCTCCTCAGCCTCCTTATTCGCCTGACTTGAGTACCTGTGACTTTTTTCCTTTCCTTTAGTTGAAAAATCACCTCAAGGGAACTCATTTTGGGCCAGTCGAAAACATTCAAATGGTTGTAACCGACCATCTGAATGCTATTTCAGTATCAGAGTGCCGGCACTGCTATGAGAAGTGGAAGAAACGTCTCGAGCGCTGTGTGACTTCAGAAGGAAGTTATTTTGAGGGTGACAACATAAAATTGTAATTCTATTTGAATGAGAAACTTTTTTTTAATCAGTCTCATTACTTAATTTTCATACCTCGTGTGTATATACGTATATATATATGTATATGTATATATATATATGTATGTATGTATATATATATATATACGAGGTCTGTATATACGACGTTCGTACTCGTACATATATATATATATATATATATATATATATATATATATATATATATATATTCTGTATGGCGAATAATGTCGAAAACATTCAAATGGTTGTAACCGACCATCTGAATGCTATTCATATATATTTTTATATTTATTCGCTATTTTAGTGCTCGAGATAATTGTGATAGATAGGTTCTTTTCACGGGACCAAGCTTCGCATGCGGGTACTGAAGATTCAAAAAAAATAACTTGGGAAAGGAATTCCCTGAGTTTTTGTGTGCGACGACCGAGTTTTAAAAATTATTTTGTGCTACCTATCTGCCTTGCAGTTTTTGTACAAACTTTGGGTAAACTTCTTGTGTTCGGGAGGATTTTGAATGGATTGCCTCTCGGCTAGAGAGATTACAACAAGGGCATTTAATCCCGATACAGTCTTTCCAGATAACCCTATCGCTACCAACATCCTTCCTTTACCTCTTCCCTCGAGTGTGATGATGGAGCTTCAAACGGAAGTGGCGGGGCTGAGTTCAGAGTTTTTAGCCCAGTTAAGTTTCATCTCACTTTTAACTTGCTCGGAGCCCTAACTTCTACTTGCCCCCGTCCTATATTTTGTGGCTTAGTGGAATGGGGATTTTGGTGGAGGAATTAATTTTACTCTCCCAATTAGCAATTTGTATCGTTCGTAACTACCCACTCTCCTTTTATTTCTGTGTTAGCCTTAAGGATCATCTTGTAAGTGGCTGCACTAGGTCTAGGAAAGGTAGTGGTGTTGGGTTTTATCCACATAGTAATTCTCTGATTTAGAGAATAATAATTGGAACACCCGTATGATAAAATCACCGTTTATCTCTATCCATTCCGGACGGCTTGATTCTACTTGAAACTTTGACCAGGAAATAGGTTAAAGACCCTAATCCATTTTGATTAATCCAAGTTAACCGTGAAGTCAGTAACCATGTAAGATAATTGAGATTTTATATACACTCGTATAATCTCCAATTTGCTGCTGTTTCCCCATTGGGAATGTCCTAAGACTGACAATTATTATTACTTTTCTTGATGGTGATCTGCTGATGCTGCTCGCCAATGCTCTTTATCACTTCTAAGATATTTCCAAAATACACGTTCTACTTCCAAAAATACCTTCTGTTTCTAAAGTACACCATCAATAACTTATATGCAAAAATAAATTTAACTTATAAATTTAAATAACCTAAAGTGACGTTCTAATTTAAACTGTGAATTAATCTCCACAGAGATAATACGTGTAAATTCATTATTTTCTCGACGGGTGAAGCATACTCCTCTCTTGTTAAAAACAGAATGTACTAAAAACAGAAAACTTTGTCATATTCTACACTCAATTATTAGATAAATAAATTAAATTTTCATTTTGTAAAAATATAAGCCAAAAATAGTATTTGCAGTAATTTCCTTGTAGTATCTCGGCCATAATTCATTATTTAAAAATTTAATATAACTCTTGAGAATAGCAGTTATAACAGATCGCAACTCTCACGCCAGAGCTGTTTAAAACTTTAACTTTTGTAGTAGCCGACTGACACATTGTACTCTGAACATAAGAAGTGATGACAATTGAATGAATTTAAATAAAGCATATGCAACATATCTTTTATGTGATTGACCAAATTTTTTATAGTAAGCTGTGTTCGTCGGATAAATCACATCCAACTGGTTCATCTGGATGTGACTATACAGGCATCCCCCGGAACTGTCCCTGAAACCTTCTAGAGAGAAGATGGAAATTCCACCAAATAGGTAATCAAGCCACTTTCATTGTAATATTAATCATGCTATTATTTTTTCAAGTGCGTAGCGTTCTCTTTCGAGGTGAATCTATAATTTTGAACATTTCCGTGAGCAAAGATTCGAGACAGCTATAGATGCCTATGTATGTAACTTCTCTCACAAATACTTGCATACCTTAAGAGTTAGTGAATAGGTGTAATTATGAGACTACCTTTGCATCTTTGTAGGAATACCAAGATGGAGAATAATTTTACCTTTACGCACCCTTGCTCTTATCTACTCTACGGTGCAAGATCCCACTATTAAGAGCAACTGTTGGATCCCTCTTGATTTCCAACAAGTGTTATTACAAGGTCTACAATGAGAGAAAAACAGACAAACGTGGATGTCACATTATACTCTTGAAAACATAGCAACAGTATTAAAAAGTGATGTAAATTTATATTAATGCTCCTTCGTTTGCCAGAACTTGTTAATTTTACTTTCGCTCCCGACGTTGAGAGCCCCTTTCCCACCCAATAACTTTACCAGAGACTTTGGAACATAGTGAAGGAGGAATTTTATCTCGATGGCGCACCTTTCTTTTATGGCCCACTCGACCATTACGCAGGGAACCGTAGGATCCCCGGGACTCAGCCAAAGGCGTCAACCGACCAAACCCCACGGCCTTAGATCACGGAGAAAGTGCGGGAGCGTGGAGGGAGTGGGGGTGGAGATGGGAAGAGAGAGGCAGATTAACGGTAGGAAGTAAAGAAAAACCAAACGACCCTTCCTCCATGCCGCTCAAGTTCCTCCCCCTACCCCCGGCCCCTCTCAAGCCATCCGTGTTCACCCCCGCAGAGTCCTTTGAGGCGACGAAAGCGCTGCTGGAGCCATTCTCGGGAGCGGAGGCCGACCGAACCGGCCGTCCGGGGGATGAAGAGACAAGAGTGCGCCCAGAGGACCATACTTTTCCGCTCACGTCATTCCACCAATTACCGCCAATTACGTAAGCGCCGGCGGTAAAATGACCGTTGCGGTAGATCCCTGCCTGCCGTGCCCTCTCCTGCCACCCACCCGCTCCAAAACCGTCCTCTTCCCCTGACCCTTCCCTTCTCGCCATTCCCACTGCCCACGTCCCCACCGGCCACTCGACGGCTGCTGCACCGTCGGGCGGATCCCCATCGAGGTGGATAGGGGTGAAAGGATGAGAGCTGGCAAACTGTGGTCAAGAGGGGAGCATAGTAGGGGATGTACAGGTGACCGAAAGAGGCGGAGGAACGGAAGTGACTTCCAGGGGAATGATAAAAGTAGACATTATTGAGAAAAACTGAGATATAATGCAAACGAAAGGTAAATGGTGAATATCCATTCATGTTTAGATGGGGGAAAAGGCTAAAATTTAGTCTACAAGTCCTCTAAATCCACTGAATCTAATGCTAAATATCGCAAATCACGTAATTATATTGTGAAAAAAACGTGATCTGATTTGCAACAGTAATTCTGTGGTTTTAGTGCAAGTAAATATTGTGCCATACCATGAGGGAACTACAGTGATACGTTTTTTTTTAATTCTGGAATCGAGGAATGGGTCCCATGGAAAGGGTATATTCACATCATTATAAAAATTTTAATATAAACCAAACAACTTTCTTAAGTTTTATATTCCAAGATCTCCAAATAAAACAGTGATTTCCTAACGGTATCTGAAAAATGAGACAAGTACGAATAAAAACTGACGACTTGAATAACCACTCAACCTGATTAAGCAAAAGAAATTTGGGAAAAAGAGGACGTCAGTATCGCAACTGTTGCTTTTATTTATGCCAGCATCTTAAGTGCCTCAACTCGTAGATAAAGTGGGCCAATACATAAATTCTGTAGTTAAAGCATCTTTTTACGACAATATATAACCCTTTCTTTCATATTCCAAATTACATAATACTGACAAAATTATTTCCATAAAGCAATAAAAGGTGTCAAAATAATGTTCATTGATGTCTTATCCTTTTTTTGTAAAATTTATTGAACTAGGGTCAAAAGAACAAAACCTGTCCATAAAGGTTTTTCTATATTCTCAATATCTTCACCATTTTGGAATTATTTGGATATTTTTGGAACGTCTACTGAAATTCCACTGAGATATTTTTTGAGTGCTGCAGCATTGAAATGGAATATTGATATATGTAAAAACCTTCAAACCCGTGCCAGAAGCCGAGAGGAACACATCAACAAGAATTTCCACTTTGCAGTGAATGTGAGGCAACGCGGAAAAAAAATGAGAACATAAAAGACCAGGAAAAACTTAAAATAACATTATATTAAGCATTGGCTGACAAGTTGATTTTTCATTCGATAACTTTTTTCTATCATCATTCCAGGTGATGTTACGGAAATCAAGTCGTCAAAGAAAACAAAATTCAATTTACTTCAAATAGATCTTAAGTTCAAGCATGAATAGTAATGAATTATTCAAGCGCGACAAGAGAAGACATATTAACGACTTTAGTGAGACTTAATTAGGACGTTATGGGAAAATTACGAAAGAGAGAAAAATCGAAAACCCGCCATTAAGGAATGAGTTCCAAGAATGAAGAGCTAATTGGATGGCGCTCACTTTTTGCTCTTTTGGGTCAACGTTGGGTGAAGCATTCATTCCTAAATTATTACTAACTTCTTCTCCGTTACATTCGTTTTTCATAGTACAGTTAGAAGCAGAATATACTATACGTGTATATACTAGCTTCATATAATGAGGCAAGATGCTTTTTCGGGACTCAAACTCAATGTTAACCCGGGAGAGTTTACACTTCGGGATTTCTTTTTGGGTCTTCATATTTATCACTTGTTTATTGTGTACTCATGTTTGTGTTAACAGGCAAAGGAACCCCGACGAGCAACTGCTCATCAGCGCCATTCCAGGCAGCCTTGACAATAATTAACATATAATTACGATCCACACATTAACCCGTGGAGTAAATTGCCTTCCAAGTATGTCTGAAAGCCTCAAAGAGTCACGCTGTAAAAGAAAAATTGAGTACAGGCGATGAGAAATAGTTGGCAAAGTACAGAAGATTAGAAAAAGTAGAGGCGATGTTTAAAGTGTGTTTTGCAAGCGACGCGCGAGAACAAGAGAAGAGGGAGAGATTGGATGGGAGTGGGAGTATGTTATTTTTGGGCGGATCGGTGCGGTAAGGGGAGAGAAAAGACCAGGGTGCGGCCGGGTTGAGGGATTTGATGGGTGATGCTCCCCGTCAAATTGGCGTCGAGTGAGGGACGATAATGCGAGAGGGACTGTGAGGTGAAGGGCGCTGCTCGATGGGCGAAATGGCGGCTCCTAGGGCCATTCTACGATGCATTGCCCCACCGGAGCAATTACTTAAGGCTCACACCAGAGTAAAGTGAAATTTTGATAGCGGGTAGAAATTGCGAGCAAATCTCTTTTTTACTCATAATATCCTTTACTCCTGAGTTATCTTTTGTCTTTATTAATTTACAATGCACCTAGTATAAATATCAGCTTCATATCGATCGGACTCAAATATGATAGTATTTAAGTAATCTCAAGTACATAGTTGCCTTGGAGCTGGATGCTGCAATCATTTTAGAATGTTGAGAAATTGAAAATACAACTAGATTTCAAATTCATCTTTTTTAATTTTCATTTTTCGAATTTATATTTATATATATACATGTATATACATATATAGTCAGTCAGAATGTATTATATATATGGTCAGTGCATATACGAGTATATATATACCCTAATCAATCGACAGTATATGTCATACTGCTGGCTTTGTGGACTCGAGATCAATTAATTTATGATTATCAATAAAAAATTGTTAAACTATCTAGATTTATCAGTTTTTCCATTATTCTTTACGTTACAAACGTAATGTAGAGCCATTTGATTAAACAAGAATATTCAATAATTCGAAACATCTACAAAGGAAGGGGCTATCATGTCAGAAAAACTGTTGCATGGATGTAAATTTCTTGCTCTACCATGGCACATAGAATAGTATATCCACTAATCATATAAATAGTTTATTTTAGTGTGTTATCACAATTCGGCAGATATTAGATTCTAGATGAATTAATATGAACTATTAAATTTCACATTGGTTTTTACTTTGACGTCGTTGCTCTACTATGGTCCGTCATTCTCAATTATTTTAATTAATTGAATTGGATATTAAATTAGATATTATCCCCCCCCCTTTCAGAAGACATCCGAATATACGCACATATTTTCGCAGATGTATATTCAACGGGCTTAGTCACTAAAGTTTCCTTCTTATCTATTCAGTGTGTGGATAAAATCATTCCCCGGAATTTTATCTCCTTCTCTGTATTCGAGTGATCGCTAAAAACACATGGAGACGAGGATTATTATCTCTCCGCCAAATTTAATTTTCCCTCTACTGCAATTTCATTACCGCACGACGTACCTAACACAATGTAGCCCCGCTGTTGAAACCAAATTTTCGAGAAGGAGCTCCTTCTATCACTAGCTACCTCCAAACTTTTGATGGCACTTCACCAGGTGTCTTGTTTATATTTCTGACATTATATTTTCCGGAATCCTCGAAAGAGTAAAAAAAAACAAATGAGAGCTATTTCCTTGTCCTGATGAAACTCACAACTTATATAACCTTTTCCATCAATTAAATTCGGATAAATTATATTTCGATGTGCCAATTAATGTTAGAATGGATTTTATAATATGTTGAGCAAATGTATTCTCTTCAAGAGCTCGGAGTGAGGACTTCGAGAGCCTTCTCCGATGAACTAAGGCTCTAAAATCTCAAACTTGAAAATCTTCTAGAAGTTTCGAGATTCACGAGAATTGGAAAAAAAAGGAATAAATTTCCTCGTGCATTGTTGAACTTTTAATTGATTCTCGTCCTAATGAATGATTTCATTAAGCAACGGTTCCTTTCGATAGACACTTGCACAAGTTTTCCGCCGAATGCAAAAATTATCAGAAATACTGCGGTGATTGATGCTGAAAAGTATCTCCAAAGATTTCGAGTGAGGCATGAAGAAAAATTAAAGATCAAGTCTTCAAGAAAAGTATCTCATATTAAATTTGGCAGTAACATGATTCTAAATCCGTAAGGAATTCATTAGAATTGATTGTTCCGACCTTAATATTCATAAGTTTTAGTCAATGCCAACATAATTTTTTTTAACTTGGTATTGTTATCATGAAGTATATTGGTATTGAACATTTTTTTAGAAAGACGGAAATCATTGGATTTTTTCTTTACAGAATAGGATTTTTAAAATATTATATGAAATTTGGAAGGTATCGTTTTGTTATTTTCTTTCCTTTCACGCCTTATAAACGAAGTTAAATTCCAGCAATCTCTTTTCTTTTCGTAAAATTTATCATTTTATAATATGTAGCCTCAGTGGAGAAAAAATATGCAACGTATGGTGAATGAATACATAAGTTTCCATAATGCCCCCCACACCCCAGAGTTTTGTAGTCAATAAAATTAACTCGACATCTGCGAAAAATCTCTCGTTAATGCGTAACATTCATCCCCCTCCCTGGCCAGATTTTCACTCTCTGGTTTCAACTCTCCTCTTCTCTGTTCCATTCTCCCCATATCCTCCATCTTGGCCAGTACCTGATTTCCATGGCTGCTCCAGAATTAGAAGAATATTCGAAAATTTAAATGACTATAGAACGATGGCGCTCCCTACGTGGATAAAATTCAAATCTTCCGTTCTCAATCTCAAATGGTGTCTTTTCCTTTTTTTCGACCCTCATAGTTCAAAGGAAAACGGATTAGCACTCGTAAGGGGGGAAAAAAATTGGCGAGCACACTCGTGGAAATTGCGACGCAATGTTTTTCTTCGTCGCATTCAAAGAGCACTGGCGCGAGCGAGAAATGAAGGCAATTGAAGGAAAATAAAACGGTGCGCGCGACCTCTCGCCATGAATAGAAGTTTGAACTGCCACTGCGATCTAATGCAGTTGAACAGCCGAGGAAATACTGAACGGTGGAAGTGAGCATAATGTCCAAATACGAATGAAAGGAATAACATAACGTGAATGGCAGCGTGAAAATGGAGGCAGTTATGGCATTAGAATTCGTTGAATCCGAAGGAGCAGGGAGCTTAAGCTAAAGTTTGTGACGTACTAATGATCATGATGAGAATGGAAATCAAATTTTACTAGCTGCTCCCTTAGGTTAGCTTAGCAGATGTGTTGGTCCCGGTTTCCAAGTTACGCTTCACGTTGCTCTGAGTGTATGATCTTGCCTGCCGAATGGTGATAAGGAATGACGATCAATAATTACCACAAACAACTGTTAGAAAGAAAACGAGAATTAAGACCCCGAATGACATGCTACTGGCTAACCAACTAAATGAATATAATGATAACGGCTTCTCTGTACATTTCCAGTTTAGGGTTCACCTCAGTTTAACTCATGGTATGGATAATAGATCTCTCGAGGGTGCAAATTCACGAATGTATTTGAATCCGAGAGTTTCGGGGTTCCACCAAATGAATTGGCTTACTGAGGTAATCCGACAGATTTTAGCCAAAGGGCTAAACATCCAAATTGGGTAAGGATTTTGGACGAAACTTATATGATTAGGTTAACGTATATTTATAGTGAATTCGATTCGGCTATCGATGAACCTCAAATAAAATAAGTCGAGGCTAAAAAAGAGTGAGTGTAACTTTTTAAGTCATATGGCGAGTGTAAAAATCAATTAATCAGCTGAAAAATATTGTTAAATGATCGTTGTTTTCATATAAAAGGTTTACGTTTTGAAAAGTGTTGACTTTCCTTTAATAATGACTTTTTAGGGTGTTGCTGGTCTTTCCACAAAATTATGGTCATTTTCCGAACAGTTAAATGTTAGTAAAACCCATTATTTAAACTTCAAACTAAAGGTAACAAAGTTTTTAGGTATTTGGATTGGCTCTAATCTTTCATGGGAGGAACATATTAATAATTTATCTCAAAAGCTGGCACAAATCTGTTATGCATTCCGTGTACTCAAGGAAATCATTTGCATTCAGGCATTGAGGACTATATATTTTGGCTATGTGCAGTCACTTCTCCATTATGGTATTCCCTTTTGGGGCTCCTCTATCTTCCTTCCAAAATTATTTAAAATGCAAAAAAAGATTATTCGCATAATAACTAATTCTAATAATAGAGCTCCCAGTAAACCTATTTTTGAAAAACTAGAAATCTTACCTCTTCCTTGTCTATACATTCTTGAAACAGTGTCTCTTATTAACAAAAATCAGGACATGTTTATTAAAAATTGTGACCTTCATAGTCATAATACGAGAAGCCAAAATGCATTCCATGTAAGTCAGCACAGAGTAAATAAAACGATTAAAGGGATAGATCATCAGGGAATACTTATGTACAATAAATTGCCTGCTTATATTAAAAATATCAAAAGTTCCTTTAAATTTAAGTGTGCCGTGAAAAAACTACTTTCATGTAAATTATTTTATAGTGTAGATGATTTTCTAATGCATACCATTTCAAATGTATAACTGAAATGTGTTAGTTCCAAAAAGTTGTAAATTGTATGTATTTGTACTTTGCATATTGTTTTGATTTTGCATAATGTTTTTTTTACTGAAATGAAGTGTAAAACATGTATTGACAAAGCCATGCATAATTCTATGCTTATGGTGAATGAATAAATTACAATTACAATTACAAGTTTTAAAGCACAGAGAAAAGGCACACGAACAAAAAATAAGACATTAAAACTCTCTTCGGGACAAAATCAAAAAAATGTAGGAATTATTGTACGGTATTCTGCATTTCAGCTGCGTGAAATACTAGAATTTGGCTCATAATTAAGGGTGAATTTCACAATAGAACATCGCGGAAGAAATAGTTACAAGCGATCAATGAAAATTTCTGCATCTAAAATTACTGTATCATCGATTACTCCTTCCAATGCAATCATCAACTAATATTTATGAACGATGATGAGCGATGATATCTAAATACGAGAGTACGATTATATTAGTACTTAGGTATATACATGGTATACTATGATCACTTAGCGAAGTATTTTTTAGCTTTTCTGATGGACGTCAAACATTTGAAACAATTTCAAAACCTTCACACCACTACTACTTATGGCATTATTAACTTAATTGTATTAAGACTGAAGCTATTTAAGCACTTAAAAAATTGACGTATTCTTATCCACTAAATTCGTGATGATAAAATAATATGGCGTAATTCTAAACACTAGTATTACCATTCAAAAGATTGTGTCACTGATTGTAATATTGTCCGTCGAATTTTCCTTGAAATTAGTTCAGTTTTGAAAGATTAAAATACGAACTCTTAGAATAAGGGTTTCACTGAAAATTAATTTAAAAAGTTATAGAAGTTGAATCTGCGATACAGCAAGGTAAGCACGTAATTGAATTACGCATTATGGAAGAGGTGAAACGATTGAAACTGTGAGCTTGTAGAAGTAGCAAGCGAAAGAAGGATGCCTATCTCTCGAGGAGTGCAAGAAATTCTAATCCCCGCGAAGGGGAAGGTAGTTATTGAAGGAGAAGTGCAGAATGAGTTACGGCTTAAAAGGAGGAAGGAGGTAGAGGGAAAAGGTACACCACACACACACAAACACACACGTCAAGGGTAGTATGTAGGTCTGCGGCGGGTGTGTGGAAAGGAGGTCAGTAGGAGGTGGAGGAAAGGATTTCGGGGGTGGAGTGGGTCGGAGGTTGGGCCGGAGAGGCGAGGAGAGGGAAACATCGAGATGTGTTTCCGAAAGAGAACGTGAGTGTACATTCACGGGCTGGGGGTGCAGAGTGCGTGGTATGCGTACAGCAACCCCATTCCTCTTTTTACGGCCTCACCCTGCGCTCCCCTTTCCCGCTCTCTCGCACACACACACACACATCTCCCCACTCTCAAAACCGCCATCCTTCTTATTCATCCTGTTCCCTACAAGTTCCTCTACCACCTCTCAAAAAACTTCCCCCATCTCACGTAACCCTCCTGCTCCGCCTGTCTCCATTTTGGATTCGGCTGCACATAAAAAAAAATGCGTTCGGCGTTTTCACTCTGACGTGCCAGATGGAATAAGAAGTGCTTCCCGAGTTCTCTTCCGACCCCATATTTGAAACCTCTCTGAAATTTCTGCATCCGGATGAATGTGCAACATTTCTTACGTTTGATATTGACATCTGGATTGCCTGGTGAGCGGTAATCCTTGCACCTGTTCGAAAGATGTGGCTGGGTGGAGGACAAATAATTGGCACGCAGGAATTTTCGACGCGGGTTCCTGAAATGTTTATACTCCCGCTCGTTATTTATATATGCATGTGAATCCGCGGTGGTCAAAATTTTCCTTTAAGACCTTGAATTCTCTAGATTGAGTAAAATAATTCCGACTGGAAAATCGAAATAGTGTTGGAGTAATTTGCGATGTAAAAGTATTTTAACTTTTTTTGTGTGAAAAAATACCAAGTTAATTTATACAGTGATTTGAACTTTTATTTCCAACTATATAAATTTTAACAGGTAAACTTGTTGAAATGATCTAATCAATTTAGATTTATACTCATACTCTTCAATGGGTTTTTTTTAATTAAAATTAATATTTAAGATTGGCTGTAATATTTCTTCTTCGTATGATTAAAATTCAGCTCCATTCAAATTCCCCAAACAAACGTCCACTAAAAATGACTGATGTCAATATTCTTCATTAATCCATAAAAATAGGCAATCTCGTGGGAACAATCTTATTGGAACGTCAAATAATTTGAAATCATTATTTTTTTTTCTTAATGAAACAGATCTCCACGATTATATCGCTTCCGTTCTTTTGAATTATTTACCCTCAGACAATTCAAGTCAAAAGTAAACTTCATACTTTTAAAAGGACGTTGAGTTGTGCTCAAGGCTAAGTACGTCTTGCAATCATGATAATTAAAATGCATATCGCATTATCAAACTTTCGAGAGTAGGCATGGTTCAATTTCTTCACTTAGATTAAATTAAAGGTTTCATCCATTCATCCAAGTTCAGCTCTACTCATTTTTTTGACTCATCGATTTCACAGCGTAATGGTCTCTAACAGGACTTTAAACTTTGCTATCTCCGAACGATTAAAACTAAAAGACACTTGTAAAAGTCTAACTCTGCCTACTGTGATGAACAGTGCACATTCCAAAAAAAGACTAAAGAAAAATCTGATAGATACCTCCAGATATTATACAATGACCTCTATTCTTATTGAAAAAATATCCTTATTTAATCTTTATTTTATCAGTCAGGAGAGGAAAATTGTGTTCATCAACTGGCAATATTCCCTTCAATATTCAAAATAGTTTAAATGGAGATAAATTATTATTTCGACTTAAAAGTGAGAAGTCTAAAATCTAGTCTTATTATTTATGATATCGATATATTTTTGCTAATAAGGACATGCTCAATGGTAAACTAACTAGTAATCGAAAAAATAGTTGTTTGTGCTATTGTTGATTAGTTTATGATTATTGTCTAATTTAATATTCCAGTCCTTTTCTTCTTTCAGAAGTCTGATATTTAAAGAAAATTCTAAATTGCTTTTCAGCATAAAAACATGGGTATTTTAGTCCATGCAAAATTACGTATTAAAATAAAATAAAGCCAGTAAACCAATTTTTACACCCACTCTAGCCGTTGAAAACTGAGCGTTATTTTAAGAAACAATGTATGGTTCAACTTGCCAAACAATCTACAACTGTAGGTCCTACAAACTACATCTGTAGGACGACATAATTTTGCAATGACACGTATCCCGTTTTCCCGTGTGTGGACAGATATGTGAATGAAGTAACCATATATAAGTTATAAAAAATAGATTTCTCGAAAACTGTGAAACTGAAGGACAGTTACAGAAAAGTATTCCAAAAATAGGGATGATAGAAGTAGAAGAGAACTCACTGGAATGGTTGATCGTGAAAAGAGTGGGTTTCGAAGGAAGAAATAACGGCGGTTTAGGATACGAAGTGAATTTAGTGCGACAAAGACTATCACTTTTTTCAGAAGGCATCCTTTGGGGGTTGTATGCGAGCATCTCGAAGTCTCGGAGGGGATGCAGGTGGAAAAATTGGATGGAACGTGAGAATGGTCAGAAAGGCCTCTTTCTTGAAAGTCAGCGCAAGGTGAATCTCGGCTGAAATGAATACCGGAGCTGAAAGAGGAAAATAAAGATTTGGATAGCGATGAACAACAAGGAGGAAGTCGAAAAAATCGTGCAGATTTAGGGGATATGATTAATTTCTTTCATGCTGTTAACAAGGAAATTGTATATCTACAAGAATACCACCAAAGTCCAATTTAGTAGTTTTTAATGAAATGTTATGCTTGTATTTCTCCTCTTATCCAATATCACACATTTTTAATAACGCTCAACAAAGCTTTAGCATTTGAAACAAATTAGACTGTTAGAATAATTATGAGGAAATTATCTATAAATTTCGAACTGGGATACAAGAGTTATTATATGTATATATATAATGCATAAATATTCCACACACAGAAACATAAAAGAAGGACACTTACAGTAGATATTGACGTTTCGACGGCGCCGCCGTCATTATCAGAATCACCTGATGATGACGGCGGTGCCGTCGAAACGTCAATATCTACTGTAAGTGTCCTTCTTTTATGTTTCTGTGTGTGGAATATTTGTTATCTGAGTGTTTGTGTGTTTGTGCGTCGCCGGAGAGCGTCATTTTCAAGATTATACTATATATATATATATATATATATATATATATATATATATATATATATATATATATATATATATATACACACACACACATACACATTCAAACACGAAATCCCGCCATACGGCAAACAAATATTAATTCACATTGAAATAGAGATAAGGAATTGGGAAAGGAACACACATAAAGGATGAACACAAGAGAGGTGGGGAAGGCGGATTTGAGCAGGTCACATTCTAAGTAATATTTTCAAAATTTACGACAATATTCTGAAATCATGGAATCGACGATTATTAGTTCACGTAAAGGTTTTTACTTTTTGTAGTTTTTGTATGATGTCACATGTTTAACTGCAACTATTTTATTTGAACTATTGGCGCTGTGATTTGATTGATTTGTTGAAAAGCATGACTGTAGACTAATTTAAAAGTTCACAATTTCACTTTAAGTGAATAAATATCATCGAACAAGGTAAAAATTTTGGCCTAAATGCGTGGATCTATAAAATTCAGATATATTGAACATTTTCCTCTATAATATATGTACTAGCTACCCCAATTGTTGTCAACTTATACCAAATCTAAGTTGAAACACCCTATTTGTCACATTTTATTTGTAATATCATATAAGCTCAATTCAAAGGACTTATGAGACAAATAATTTCCGCGAGGAACTGGGCCCTACGGCTAGTAGATAACAATGTGTAATTAAAGTATTTTATTTTATTAGTTCCACTACACCAGTTTTTCATGTCACTAAACTGCGACGTGAACGATATAACATTCTAATGAATTCTATTACAATTGAATAGAAAATGGAATCAATTTTTCTCACGCAAAGCACCACATGGGGTCGCTGCAAGTGAACCAAATAGCCTTGGTCACGACTGAACATTAATCATGTGGGGCCATTCCAAGACAGAAGTCTTTTTGAAACTGGTAAACTCACAAACAAAACCGCTAGAGGTAATCCGATGAGTTATACCGCATCTGCAGAAGGTATTTGGTTGAGAAGATTAAACTAAGTCCATGATCTCTTACAGTCTAGATACAGTCTCTGCTAATTAAACAGGATTTACGCCAGAGGGCTTATTAGAACTTGTAATAACGATGACATGCACTATATTAAGAGTTCTCAGGTCCCCGCTTTTAAATTAGAAAGTATATCGTTTGAATAAAACCACAAAATACAAATAAAAGAGGATCAATTCCGGAAAATGGGGTATTTATCTCATAGGACACTTCCTAGTTCTGCTTAGCTGGGTCAGAGTACTAACTCAATTTTCCTTCTGAGGCTATTCGGTAGAGTTGCTCAATAGCTGGTGCATACAGATATATCTAGGAAAACTTCACTCAAAACTTACTCAACATTAGGAATAAAGCCAAAATAATACTCATAGGGGCTCAGCATGAAATAACATGTCTCTATCTTTCGATCAGATGAGTGCTATGCGTTTTGGAAATCAGCAAAAGTGATTTCCAACCACAGTGATTTAATGTTTGGTACAACAAGGGAGTTTTAGTTAAGTTTATGGTGCACTAAACAGGAGATTCACACTAGCAGAGCCAAATGAGGATGTTTCTGTAGAGATCTTCAAGACCTGAGGTAGTGTGAAACTGGGTAGTGTGGAGGATAATGCAGAGGCCTCAGGCACTGAAGGCGAAAGGCTTCACTTGGTACGTAAGAAAACGCACGGGATTATGGAGAGTTGGCTTATTTGTCGACGCAGGGTAAGACCATTCTGGTTGAAGAACTTTAGAAATTAATTAAGCTTAGATAGAAAACTATTATATTGTTGATATTATATTCCGACTTAGGTAGTTGGCGAGTTAAGTTTGAAGTTGTTTTCATTGTGTAATGATACAAGGAAACTGAGAAAATTACATTTTAATTTCGTCGTTAGAGCTGTTAATTAAGGAAGTAATATTTCGAAATAGATATATCATAAATATTGCGACCATAAATCATGAGAAGGATCATCAACAGAATCCTTTCATTGCCCATATTCTGTAATTAATTTTATTTTCTCATGATAATAATAATAAAATAAATTAGTAAAATAAGTCACATTTACAGGTTGAAATGTTTGATTTGATAAAATGAAATTGTTCTTACAGCTACTCTTAATTATTCTTGTATATTGTTTAGGAGAGACATAATACTCGTACACCACTCAATTGAAACAGCATATATATTATATGAATCTAGACTTCACCGACTCCAACATTACTGCTCATACGTATGTATAACTGTTGCGACGTCTCAACTAATATCATATGTGAGCATGCTAAATTTTATAATTAAAGGAGAACGATCTTCCCGTTGGTATATCCTGATATAACCTTATATATCCCTACCTAATAAGCCCCTCAATTTTAAATGATAATGAGTAACATCCACTGCGAATGGTGCACTAAAGAGGAGGTTCAGACTAACAGAGTTTAATAAGGATGATAATTAGGAAGCATATCATTCCCTTTCAAAATGAAAATTACATTCTTGTAAAACCAAACTTATTTGCATAAGACATCCAATAATTATATCACAGTTTTCTTTTATGTGACAAGAAATGTCAGCATCTGTCAACAAATTTGAATATACGAATACACTGACTTACTAAATGTATACCGTTGGTAAACGCCCAGGAAATGGTGTGTAGCCTCGATGCACTACTATGTGTTGGCAATTAGTGATTAGTCTCGAAAAGTAATACGACTGGTGTCGGTAAAAGGTGAGCGGAGAATGGCTCCCCCCAGCGAACGACGTCCGGGTGAACTATTGACACCTTGGGAAGTCGGAAGATACGCAATAAACCCTGCTGCCGGTAGCGGGATTGGGTTGAATAATTAGCAATGGTACATTTCAGAAATCGCATGCAATAAATCTTGACTACAACCTTATTATATGCTGCGAGACAATGCGGAATGTTACAGTTACCTACCTACAGGTGATAATAAATACGAGTATACATAAACTCATATCTCGACCGGTAACAAAAAGTACCCGTGGAAATCTTTCAGAGGCATATCTTTAAATAGCAATCAATACTTCTTCTCCATAACGTTTTCTTTTTATCGTTAATCCTAAAACCGGTTAGCTTCAGCTCTTCAACTCTTACTCTTTCAGCTTAAGTGGGCATTAGAGTAAGTACGAATGTAATAAGCTCCCCTAATGCTTAAAACCTAGAAAAATTAATTACATAATTCAATTTAAAAATAAAAGTTATAAGTTATCTGTTGATGAATATTTTGATGATTATTTCCTGGAAATACTTTTATTCTTATAAACAATCACGCACGTACACGTACATTTAATTTATCATGTACATTCCAACGTTATAGGCATGCCGATCACTGCACTTAACGTTTATTTTCAATTTTCGTTTGCTAAGATGTCTCTGTATATCTCTGTGTAAGAACTATGAGCAGGCAATTATTGTTAATATCATTTTAAAGAATCATTTCCAGAGACTTTCTCCTTAGTTCCTCTCGTTTGCACTGCCATCCATAACTGCCTTAATCATGCTATCGTACCTCATAATGCGTCCGCTAAGTTAGTGGCTAACCCCGAAATTTTCTCGAGTGTGAGTCCATTTTCTCTAAACAGTTGGCGACTTAATTATAATTCATTATGAGTGACATCAAGTTACCCACTATGAACGGGGCCAAAATTTTACTATTGGCTCCGTAATTTAAGGAGGTGCATTACAAATGAGATGAGAAGTGAGTGTAGGTCAGGGCTTCGAATAGATCGTCCGACATCCATGGCATTTTCTCGGCAGATTTCGAGTGGCTCTGCCGAAACTTTTTCTCTCTAGCAGAGGTGCTTCTTTCATCCAGTAAGATCTCCTTCGCGAGGAAAATATGGGCCTGGAAACGGAAACTCGTTTGTTGTTAGGGAGAAGAACTCATAGGGGACATGTCTGGCTGGAAGAGGGAAGCCATGGAACCCATGGATCCCGCACCCTGCAGGTATGGTGAGTTCATCCATGCAGGTTTTCAGTGTTTTCCGCATGCTCTTCCTTTTCGTGGAGCTTCGTCAGTCATTCGCCGTATTAATTTTATCTCAATCATTCTCTTTTATCAGCGATTCCAGCTCTATCCCTTCCAACTCTTTTAACTTTGTAGCTGCCACTGTAAATGTTTCGTATACCTAGAGACACATACTCCATTTTTTGATGAGTGAATTATTATTTTCAGATTTCAATTTCGTCTCTCTAAGAGATTTTTCATCATATTTCAGCTTTTCTTCATCTTGCTACATATATGAATTTCCTGCTAAGTTTCCTCACTTTTTCCGTCGCTGATGATCCTGCTTTGCATGTCACAAAACTCTTTCACATTCCTACCCTTTAATCGCTCAGTTTTATATCTGTTGTTCTTTTTCCTTTCTCCTCAAAGCTGATTTTTCATATTCGAATTTAATTTTTCATTGTCTTTTTCTAATGCAACCATTTCAGAGAGTAAAAATCATTCGCCTTGACCGGGATTCGAACCCATTTATTATTTTAGTTATTCGTTACTTTTTCTCTCTAGGCCAACTTTGCTGGATAGTCTACAAAATTTAAATTTTTGCTCTTTCGACGAGAACACAAATTCTAGCAAAGTTATCATTTGTTTATTTTAAAAAATTCCCAAGTAGACGTTGAAAATAATAGGCAAAACTGAAAATAGGTACTTACCTTGCCCCTCTGTTCATTATTGCTTTTTCACTACTGAGTGCATGTTTATTTACGCACATGAATATTATATAAGATATTCGTCGCAATATTCTATGATCACAATAGAATGAACAGTATCCCGTTCCAGTTGACATTATCAAGCGCTCTGTCGAAATCCAGGGATCCGATAAGTGTTTTCCCGTTCTTTTTCATTCTATCTTCTGTGACAAGCTTAGGGAATAGTCTCCCTTTGTCCTCACACTTCCTAAATCTAAATTCATCTGCATCAAAGAATTCTGCTGATTTGTGTTCTTCTGTAGACTCCTATCAATATCATCCACGTCTCTGATTGTATGAAAATGTTTACATGTATCTCCCCTTCATTTAAGGAACAAGCATTATAACCTTCTAAAAATCCATCGGCATTTTAGTGCTAGAGTATAAGACTCTGGGGCTTTATTTATACTTTTTCTTCGGCATTTCAATTTGTTGAATTATTTATGTCGATGGTTTATTTTTCTTCAAATACGTATATGCGTAGGAAGTTATTTTCCTCTGTGGAGCTAAGCAAAATGCCCTCTTCCTCTTCGTGTTGTCTTTACCTTCCGTCATTACTTCACTTTCTCATGGCATTTAGCAATCAATCTTTATTATATTCCTCGAAGTACTTTCTCACTATCCTATGATGTACTCCAACTCCACCATTTTTCATAATTTCTTCATCGATTCCTCCCACAATTTTCTTCAATCAAGTAAATCCTACTCTCCGTCACCTTATTTTTCCTCCGAAAATATGATGCAATTAATAGTGATAATAAGGTGATGGAATTCATTATGATAGAAAAGGTGTTACAATGGTGTCTGTTAAATCAAAAATGGAGGGGATGTTGTAATCGTAATGGAGTGTCAACATAATGCTGAAGGTTGTGATAGAGGGGAGAATTTTGAGTAAGCGGGGTACAGGAAAGAGAAGATTTTGCATGTTGAATAGAATGAAGGGTTGCAGTGCTCGGGGCTGAAGAATGGTTTTACTGTGGCTTAGTATATTATAGTTTTTCGGTCGTGTTAAACATTCAAGCGGTGATTTCTCCCTTTGTCAATCAAAAACTGTTCTTGACCGGAAAACTACCATTAATTATTTATATACATTATTAATATTGAATCAATAACGGATAACGTAAATTTCACTTGAAATTTGTTGTTTCAGGCGTAACTTTATGGAATTTACACAACATATTGAATTGATAGAAGTAATTTTGTGATTCCACTCAAACTCGAGCTCGAACTTCCCCTCAAACACGAACGAGTTCGTGTGGAATTACAAAGTTACTTCTTCCATTTTGAAGACCACCAATTACAAACACCTATCATTCAATTTATATTTCCGGGGAGAACTTGAATGGCCCCTATTGACGATTTTAATTTCCATCTTTAGTGCCTAGATAATGATAAGCAATCAAAAAGAATTGATATTGTTTAAGTAATTCTACGAAGCAGTGCGCGTGCGGTTGAGTGTCGTAAATCTCCGGAAATACATCAACTTTCTAAATTTCGGGCAATTAGGCACACGGGATCCGCATTTTTAACTTGGGCCAGCACAGACTGGAGATGGAGTAATTTAATTCACTCTTCTTTCCAGTTCACATTCACACCACCTACCCCTCTCCCCCACCCCCAGTCCACCCGACTCACTCCCACATTTCATTCCTCCCCACCCCCGCATCCAAGCAAATTTGCATATTCAGATGAAAAAGGTGCTTTTTGTTACTCGCATTCATCATTTCGAGAGGAGGAAGAGAACTTTCACCCGCTCCCATAAACAGCAGTGTGATCCGACCATGCTCCTCCATGAACACGGGTTTCAGCGTACGACTGATAAGTTCATCCCGCGAGAGGTCCAATTTAACCTGCCCTTGTTCCACGTAAATTAAAACCCCAGGAGAGTGAGGCTGCGAGAGAGAGAGAGGTGGAATTAGGGGAGTAGGAGGGTAGGACAAGAGGAAGGGATAGGGAGGGAGAAAAGTGAGGGAATGTGGGAGGGATGGAGACGAGAGAGAGAGAGAGAGTAACAGGACTGTTGGGCTGACTTTTTCATTCGAATGCTGTGGAAGGAGGAGGAATAAGAGTGTTGTCGAAGTCAGGAAACAGTCCTCGAAACGAATACTGTTCCTATGAGACCAAGAATGGGTCGGGATGTGGAACAGCCCCTTTCGCCTCCTCCATACCTTTCTCTCAGACTACCAGGGATACCTCCAGTTCCCATCAAATACTCCAAACGTATTTACGGGCCGTGTTTCCACTTGTTCCCCTTGGTCGAGATGTAACAGTCTTCGCTTAAAATTGGTGTATGTTTTCCACGTGAATTGTTACGTATGCTGGAATCGGAGGGCATATGAACCAAGGTGGAATAAATGTATGTGAATTAACCCCAAGTTTAACAAATTAGATAACTTCTCGTGTCGGTGTTTTTTGCAATAAAATGCAACTCGTGAAAACGCTGGGTATTCTCACGGAATAAACCTAAGCACAGAAATATTAACTTATTATTCATTCTTGAAGTTAGATAGGTTGTCCAAAGGACTATAAGATATCTTGAATTGACTATCAACCACTTGAGACAACCTGTGAAAAACCAACAAATGTTGCAATGAACAGCGTAGTCAAGCGGTAGAGTGAGAATATTAGTTCCGCTATTTTTTTATTTTGGATGTAAACAAGTCGTTCCAGGTATAAATAACTGCTCAGGGTTGAAAAAAGACCTTTTCTTTAGGATCAAAAAAATGTGCTAATTTAGTTAGGGGTAGAGTAACTAAGGCTGGGACCATAACCACTGACAGAATTACAAATATCTATCTCACTTCGACTCGTAAACTTTTGGTAGCGCATAGTATATTAATAGCTCAACCAACGCGTGTAACCAATCTACAAAGGTTACCAATCACCGCATTCCTGATTAATATACTTGCGTTTCTTGAATTCCAATAGCCAGTGCATTACAACGCGTATTAGGTACGCTTTGATCGATTGTCGTCTTAGGCAAGTCATAATGCAGACGTCCGAATCCGGAGAAGTATGGCTGCCATGTCATATGATAGATTCGCAGACAAAATATCGCCATTGCACCATTACAGTGCCTCCTATTTGTCACATCACCGGTTGTTTTAATCTAAGGGTTACGTGACCGTCTGCTACCCCAAAGAGTCTGCTAACTCCGTCACAGTCAAGCGTTTTGCATAAGATCTGATGGTGTGACTCCTTATAAATGGTAAATGTGGCTTATCACAATTCAAGTGGGTACTTAATGCGGGTACAATGGCGTCTGAAGGAGTCAAAGCAAAAATCATTCAGGTAAAAAGATCTCGAACGATAAGGAGTCTCCAATTATGCTCCTCAAGAATTCAAAACGCTCAAATACATACCATACAGTGTTGCTAGACGAGAGAAATTTAAAATTTCTATGATACGACAAACGGCCGCATTTGTCTTACATTTGTGTCCACGTTAATCACACATTCTTTAACGTCTTACTCTTCCGAAGAATGTCAATGAGTTTTTAGTAATTAAACATATCTGATAGAAAAATCTAATGTAAACGCTCTACTGACCACTAATGTTCTTTGACCTTTCTCTAATGATTTGCGAGTCAAGTCTGATTCGCGGTGCTTTCTCAGCAATATATATTAGGGTGAACGACAGCTACTTGGAGGAAAAATGATGTCATAAGCAGCTCTTGTCAAACTCTTTTGCGTTGGCGAATATGAGAACGATTTTACGACCACAACCGCATATGGCCTCCAAGTACCTATCAGGATCGACTTAATATGCAAATAAAAAAAATCAAGGTGGAATGATTGAAAAAATGAAAAATATATATCATTAGAAATCAATTGCGGAAGACATTTAGAAACTTATCTAAGAAACACTAAATCTGACGGTCAAAGTAATGCTGCCCCGAAGAATTCTTCGTGCTGTAACTAAAGATTGCAAATTCAGTAATAGGCTGTGGCAAGAAATGTTAAATGAAAATATTTCCAGGACTGCGATCAGGATCACACGCGAATGTTCGTATTTTTGGCGTGGGTTTTAAAAATTGTATCAACTCTGAATCAATAAACAGATACTGGCTACCTGAGTGCTGTTTGAATTAAATTAAATCACATTTTCGGTGGAGTATGAAAACAAGGCATCCAAATTCTCAACCAAATCTTATGTAACAGGTAGTAGAAACTGTAGATGTCTGAACAAAGAGTGTTTGACTGGAATTTTGGTAGGGACGGTTGATAGAGGGAGGGAAAAGTGAAAGGAAGGAATATAGGTGAAGACATGGAATAGGAAAGAGTGAAAGACACTAATTATAGGAAAAGTTTGCCATAGAAATAAATAAAAAATAATCCAAAAAAGTGTTCATTTTACTATGTTATGTTCTTTACTAAAGGACAATGAATGACTTTCCAATTGCCCAAAAAAGACAGTATAAGTCTATGGATTACTAAGTGACCTTATGATGGATTTCTTGGACAAGCTTATTGCCATCTGTTGAATGAAATATCCTTACAGGCCTTGTTTATTATGTTTTAATGAACACATTTATTTATGTCTATAAATTTCTCACTATAATTTTAGGTAAGACATATTAAATGTCAGAGATTTTGTGTCATGCAAAGGTCCAGCTACAATAATATATTTTATGCCATTACATGAAAAAAAATATAAAATTCATTACATGCTTTAAAAACCCTGGCACTTTTTATGAATTACAGCTGAAATATTGAGAATTTCCCAATGAGCAGGATGGACACCACGATTTGAGAGTAGACGAGAACATAAAAGATTATCATTGCCCTCTCAACAATTTCCTAAAGATAGGTGCAGTAACAAAGGATAAAAGTTTTGTTTTACATTTTATTTTATCAGATTTGCATCAAATTTTTTTAATAACATAAATTATTATGACATTGAATTAGGATAATTGAAGTCTGTATGCATGGAATAATTCTTCTGGAAAATTTTGCTGGACTGTCACCTTTCTCCCTTCCATTTTCAAATTTACAAGGATAGTCTATCTGAACGATAATTGCTTCCCCTATTCGGCAATTCTTTGTTTGATAAACTTTATTGATAGACCATTTAAGGGAACGTTTTTAATGTAAATGTCAAACTTTATATAGGTGTAACCAATGAAAAATCATTTAATTTATCTCAATTATATATGATTAAATTTTCAAAGGTTCTCCTGTGTGCACAGGAGTAGTCTACCATATTTTAATATGGTATTTTGAAAGAGTCGACATGGAATCCCAGAGAGCTGTGTGGTCCAATACTAGCCAGAAGACCATAGCCCAAAGTTTGCCCATGATTCATTAAATCTTGAGTTAAACTAAAGCAAATTAGCACCAGAATTTTCTGGAAAACAGCAACTAGTATGGTAAGAAATTGACTTCCCTACCCTGAGAGTGACTTTCACCTGTTACATTGCTTGATACTTGGTAAGTGCTGATATCAACTATCCAATCTACATACATGCTAAAGAATGTACTTAGTATTATATTCAGAAAAAGGATATATAACTTGGCATAATTGCTTGCCTAGAAAATTATTGTTATTAGTAGTAGTCTACTGACTTAGGAGAGGTTTTTTTATGAACTCTGGGACTACATTCTATGGTACTCCCAAGTCCTAACTAAAATGACATGAAATATCCTTAATCCCCATATTACATACAACAACAATTACTCATTCTTTAGTCCTGCATACTCTGCACCTCCCTTAATCCCACCCAAAAGGCCCATTCTCTTCCTCCCTAAACTTCAATTTCCCAGAATCTGTCAGTATCTCCTGCAACCTCAGTATCTCCTGCAACCACTTCTTTTATCCTTGGATTTCTCTCAATAACCTTCTCTCTTCCCATGGCATCCCTAGAATGTAATCATTCTTTTTTCTTTCTATTCATTTCATTTTTTCCACTCTCCCCCACATTCACATTTCAAAGGTCTCCAATCTACACAGCCTTTTGTCACAATGATCAAGTTTTTGAATCGTATAAATCTATGCTCCAATAAAAGTTTTTATGTCACTTTTCTTACATCTTCTCTTAAGGTGCCTGACATCAGCTCCTGTCTCTTTGCAAATGCTCCATACCTAATACATTTCCTTTTTCTATGTCCTTACTACACTGCCCTCCTTTCCCTAAAACATTTCCTAAATACATGAAGTTGTCTACCTGCTCTAGTATATGTCCCTCAACTTTTTCCTAGCATTGCCTCCCTATTTCTTGAAAAACTCCTTAAATTCATTTTATTATCATTAATCTTATACCTTTCAAACTGATTTTTCAAAGCACTAAGTAATGATTGTAGCTTTCAGGTGGCTGATTAATGCTTGATAGTCCACAAATCTGATTTGAAAAGTTCCCCACCTACTTTCACTTCTACCCTTCCCAAACATCTCTTGGATATCCCTTCTACCAGTACATTGAAAATAACTGGAGATCAAAGGCACCCATGCAAGTGCAAGGCACTTGCCTGCCTAGCACTGCTCATCCTGACTCTCTATTCCCTAACCTCACCTGTGCAGTCTGACGAGCCTGTTTCTTGTGAAACATTTACAGGTTTTGGATAAGTCATCCATCTCTTCAGTTTATTCCTAGATTCTACAAAATATTTAATATTTTTTCCCAATTTACTTTGATGTCTTCTCAAAACCCACTATCATACACATACATCCTGAAGTAAGATCTGGTGCTTTCCCGGCGTATGAGCTTGGTGAAGTTTTCTCGGGTCTTCAATCAGGCCAGGGGTTCCATGATGACTGACTTTTCGATGCTCGACTTGTGCATTGTCCTCAGGGATGATGATTGCCACACTAGACGGCCAAAAACCGAGTGGCAATCATCATCCCTGAGGACGATGCACGAGTCGAGCATCGAAACGTCGGTCATCATGGAACCCCTGACCCGGTTGAAGACCCGAGAAAACTTCACCACATACATCTTGGTTATAAAACATGTTCCTGTGTACTAGTGACCACATTATTCTGATTGCATCATCATATGTACCATCCTCTTTCAAAATTCAATCATCATCTTGTAACTACCTTTTGTGTTTGGTATATTTATTTATTTGACAAGAATAACCCTTTTACATAAAGAAAGGCAAAAAACATATTAGTTCCACAATTATAAAAAAAACAAATGGGTACAAATTACATAAAGTTACATACTCGTTATTGAGAATTAAAATATAATTTAAAATTAAAGAATAATTTTGATTTGCAATACATGAAGGACATTTTTAGATGGTATACAAGTATGCAAATATACCTAGTTCGGTTAATTAATACAGGCAAAATATCAATATTAAATAGTATTCTAATTAAAAAATGGAAAGAGAATATTAGAAATATAGTATTTGTTCCAGGCAAGATGATGGTACAAAATGATAACTGTTAGTAGAAGTTATTAATTAGACCTAGTGGCATCAATTAAGAAAATTTTCCCAATGGGCATTAGGAACACATTATTGACATGTACAGGTATCCAAATAGCAATAATTAGTATTCTAAAATTCTTCAGAAATTTCTAATTACAATTTTTTTAAGGGATACAAAATTCAATCATCTGGATACTGGTGATATAAAAAGTAGGTCAACATCATCAAAATTCTTGGCATCTCTCATTATCTGGCTTATAGGCAAGTACTACGTCTATTTTTGTGCATATCTAATTTCAAATGGTGCTCATACCTTATGTAATGTGAAGGTACTCGGAAAGATATTGCCCTTAGGAGTTCTAAGGAATCAATCATGTTATGCAGCAATTTATAAAGAAAAGTTATGTTATTAATATTTCTAGATTTATGCAAGGAGGGAAGATTTAGTAGAGGTAACATTACATGATAACTATAAAGATCTTTGTGAAGATTGAATTTGAATGCAATTTTGCGCACAAAATTTCTTTGAACATATTCAATTGTATGAATATGGAGTTTGTAGCAAGGTGATCAAACAGTAGAGCAGTATTCATAGAGTGATCTAACTAATGAGATGAACAGAACTTCATATGGCTCCAAAAGTTTATTAAAGTTTTTACAGAATCGGAAGAAAAATCCAAGCGATTTGTATGCTTTGGATTGAACATAGTTATAATGTTGATTGAATGTTAACTGTGAGTCAAATATTACTCCAAGGTCTTTTATATTTGTTTATCAGGCAATAGGATGATTGCTTAGTCTATATTCATGCTGCTGTGGACTCCTTTTCTGGCTGAATGTTACAGAATACCATTTTTTTTAAATTGAAAATTAGATAGCTATGCTCACATCAGGTGTACAATGTACAAGTACTTACCTTTTCCATGTGTGAAATCAAACTTCTAGTCCTCAAAAACTTCTGCTTTTCCCATTATTGGGATGTTATCAATACTGATCAAACAATGTTTTCTGGTCAAATTTCTCTCTCATAAATACTAAGAGTCCATAAAAACCCTTCCTCCCAAATTTTCCTACATTTTTGAGTAGTTCTGAAGGGATATCATCTACTATATTCCCACAGCCTTCTTTGATTTCATTTAATTTTCCATCTCACACAGATAATATATTTTTAAAATATGTACATAAAGCATTATTTCATTCTTTTTCAAAAAGATTCCCCAATAACATTAACTTGCAGTACTTAATAAACAAAAATTAATTAATGATGCACACGAAAGAATATTGAAAGAAAGAAAAGAAGAAGAAAAAATATTGAAAAAAATACAAAAATCAGAAAATATATACATAGGTACATCAAGATTAATAAAATTAATTGCAAAATAATGGTAAAGCCAAGCTCCCTCACATGAAGGTGGACAGTGTCAAAAAATCAATGAGCATTTGCTCCCCAAAGAACTATATTTAGGTAATTTACAAATGGAAGCCATAAAATGCTAATTCAATAGAGAAGTAGGACTAAGCATTGAGCTACCAAATATTTGGCACAATATTGATTAAAAATTCAGTCAGAACCTGGAATATAGGAATTGTTGTAAATAAAAGTGTTATCTTAATAAAGGAAGTTTATTGCTTGATTTCAAAATTGTTTATTTATGCTTATAATGTAATAATCAAATCAAAAAAGAATTTATTATTAATTACCTGAATTTAAAATGGAATAATGAAGTCAATTTAGATTTTCAGAATGAAATTATTATTTTTAATATTTTTTGGGCTGTCTTTTCATAGTCTTTCACTCCATTGAAGTACTACATTGTTTGAATACCTTTCTTTTACTCTTTGATGAGTTCAGTAAATTTTTATACAAATTAGGTTAAATACTTAAGTCTGACCTGAAATTTCTCATTTATAAATTATTTATAACATTTTAATATAACACTTCCAATATACCAGAGAAATTAGCCCAAATACTATTTTGGTACGTAAGAATAGAAATCATCTAATACCAAGCCCAGTGGCTTGTGGAATATACATTTTGGGTAGGGGTATCAGTTCATTATCCTGAGGTTTGCCAGGAAGATCTGGTACTCAAAATATTACACAGCTTGGATAAGCAAAAGGGTGACCACATTCACTTGAGTTTGAACTCAAGTCCTCCAGGCAGTAACTGAACACTGCCAAGCAGTAACAAGTTGAAATCCAAGAAGCACATACTTATCATGTCCATTGTAAGAATAAAATTTCCAAATGAGTTACAGGTAAATCTAGGAAAATGCTAATTGACTCAACTTAAACAAAACATTTTCCCATTGTCTCACATATCCCTAACGAGGGGCATTTCCAAGGATAGGTGCTACTTATAGGGGAGTATTTTTTTTTGCTTTAATGCAATTCAAGCTTGATATTATTCATGTACACAACATTACTTTTAAATCTCTGTTGTCCCCAAGCATAAAATTAAGGAGTACAGGGCGGGTATACTGTTGTCTCTAAACTAAGTTTCAAAGTTTATTTGATTTTTAACATTCATTATAGAAAAAAGTTTATAAAATTATATTTCTTCACAGATTAAAATGACGATCCACATACAGGTTTTCTCGATTTGCTACTTTTCCAAGGAATCTTCCTAAACGAATACTAGTAGTGCAAAATAGCAGGGTAAAACCATAGAGCATTTGACATATTGATTTTAATAAAAATTTTGCAACTTAATTTTGATTTTCAAATTAAAATTATTCAAATGTTTTTAAAATATATATCTATCAACCCATTAATGGTCTATCAATTTAATCAAAGGCAGAAATAAGTATGAACTACTTACAGTTAAAATTTCATAACACACTATACAATAATTTCTCTCAAATACAACCACAACGTTTTTTATTGACTTATTATCTGAAGCCAGGCACTACTTCACAGTAAATTTAGTAATTCCATCACTTCCTTTCCTGTAAACATTAGGAAAAATTCAGTCTCATTCCATTTAAGTAAATGCTTCAAATACGTTTTTAAGATTATTTCAATCTTTACATTTAAAAAAGCTTGTAAACAGAGTCATTTTAGGTTCAAATATATCAACATAAGATGCTAAAACTTTTCAATGATGTCAGAAATAATGAACAAATTTTCAATTGTAAAAAGTGTATAGCCAACATTTCAAAATAAAGTACATTCATGCCTGAGTCAATAAAATTGATGTCTTGTGATAAATAAATCTAGCTTCAACAAACGCAGCACTGTACACATTTTAACAGTCTCATATTTCTCTCAAACAGGTGGTTTTGATGCATCACTCTTATCTGCAGTTTCTGGCTTCTTGTCTTCACCACTGAGTTCTTCATTGGCTTTTTTACGATCAACATTCCAGTCTTTTAGACCTTCAGGTAAGGTAGTGTCCTCCTCAAAAGAGCCAGTTCCTTCCACAAATTCTTCATAAGTTGCCTTCTCTGGAAATGGCCTCTTTCCCAAGAGTTCAATCATATCATCCCGGCTCAAAATTTCTTGCTTAAGAAGACGTTCAGCCACCTATTTAATCCAATAATTAAATAATTTAATTTAATTTCAGCATGTTTATAAAATTTATATATATACATATATTATATAAGATGGATGAAAGGCTTATTGAGCGGCAGTGGAATGTTGAAGGAGATAATAGAGGGGAGAATGTTAGGCAAACGAGGAAAGGGCAGGAACAGGATAAGGATGTTGGACGGGATGAAGGGAGGAAGGAAGTATACAGAGATGAAGAGGGACCTGATGAAGAGTAGGTTGCTGGATTGGGTTTTGTTTGGAGTTACAAAATAATTATTTAATAGTTGTGTCCATCCAAAAACCTACCTTAACCGGTAGATTACCTAATAATAATAATATATTATATATAATTAAAATTTCTAAATTGCTCTTTAGCAACAATCAAATGCTACTGGAAAATTAGGCAGGAAATTTATCATGCATTCACTTGCAGTAACTGTGAAGTACTATCACATATTTTTTGTTTGAAGTGTACATATATCTTAGCCTAATTTAATGGCTCAAATTTATACCAAAAACAAGAGAATGAGTGAAACCCCATTCTATAGTTTACAATGAAAATGAATCATTAACTATAAAAGGAAAAATAAATAATTTGATTAAATCTATTTTATAAAATCTTAAAGCCAAACAATGCATTAAAACAGCCCATGAAAAATTATAAAACCTTAAAATTTTTTAAGTAACATGAAACAAATTACATGCTTAGAATTTGAGTCTGCATACACTACATTGTACTTATAATGAATGAACACAAGGAGGAAGTAGAAGGACTTCATTCAGGTTTAATAAGTCAGATTTACTACCAATCAATTGAATAGTTCATGACTAAAAAGAATATCACAATATGTTTGTAGGAAATGGAATAGTGCTCAAAGAAATATCACTAAAAGCATTTTATTAACTACTGATCCCCAATTACCAACTAGGATAGAGAACAAACTAGCTCCAAAAAATATTGATTAGAACATGTGATTTAGCATAGTCCTCTATGTTGATATAATTACATCTCACTATTTGACATTGAAACTGTTTGCTGGGTCAGTGGAGTCTATGAGTAAGCACTTATTTGTCATTCACTAAAGTTTTTTTGCGAAATTGATTTTATAATTCCTCGACTGCCCTGAAGTCACTTTCATTCCCACTGTTATATGTGAACATGCTCTTACATATTGCACATCTTCATAAGCATTGTTCAATGCATATGCACACACATTCACACAAATACGAACAAAATTTGTAGCAAGTGTTCTCTATAAGCAACACATAACATTAATTTTTCACAGAAGATGCTAAATTGCATGATTTCAATATTTTTCATCATAAAGTTTCTGAAATATGGAATTAATTCAAAAACTTTGTGCACATTTCAACTTCTTTGGTCATTTAAATTTGAAATTTGTTTCAACAAGGGTGAGTTCAAACTATCAATGAATACATTATTTTTTTGCATATAGATGATATATGTCAATAGCAAAAATAGCATAAAAAAAAACCATAAACACAGTAATCAACCCGAAGGTCGGTTTAGTAGGTGATGGTAGAGCTCACCCGTGTACCAAGCCCAACGGCGTGTGAATATTCACACATCAGGGTAGGGGGGCCAGTTCCTTTCCCTGTGCCGGTTATGGTTTCCCAGGAAAACCTGGTACCCGAAAAATCAACTAGCTTGGGTGGAGCTTAGGTGCCCAAAGTGCCTTGCCCGGGAATCGAACCCGGGACCCTTCGGTCAGTAGTCCAATGCTCTACCCGCTAGACCACCGCGACCCGCAAAAAATAGCATATCTAAGAAAAAATCCTGTTGACACATTCCTAATCCAAATGAGCATACACCCTTACACCAAAAATTTAGCATAAGTAATCCTTTTTCCATGCACATACTTGGACAAGTGTCCATCATTACAATTCACTTGGGGTCATGGGGTCATAAAATGGCCATAAAAGTTCTCAGCTGCACAACTTCTATCCACCAAACTAATCATTCTCGTCTCCTAATACTTTCATGCATTCAAAACTTCCCTCGATTTTCCTAAAATCTCATCTTTCATGTTCTTGCTTCCTCATCCATTAGTGCATAACAGACTACAATTAAAACTCAACAAAAAAACTTTTATATGAACCCAGAGCAATCTAGAGGAAACTTTAGGCATTCCTTTAATTTCATCTTAGTCCTCTGATTCATAATTAAACCCGAACCCTGATTGCAGGCCATACTGTCATAAGCTTCTCACCATGATGGCAAACAATCCCCATTAATTTCAGTAGAATCACACCCCAAGTTTCTCATAGATTCATTTGTCTTGAATACATTTCATTCATTAACTATAGTTCCTTCCCATGGACACCTCTTAAATACACAGTACAAAGGGTAGTTTGAAAGGTTCTCAGAATCACCAGATGTGAGTGCTAGCCCAATGAGTTTCCTGTGTAGTAGTAGGTAATCCTTAATAAGGAAACACACTACTATTCTATGATATATCATACTAGGAGCTATAAATGTAAATTAAGAGGATTAAGAAAATTAAGACCATGCGTATAACTAAAAAATCTTGGAATAACTCACAGATCTACTAAATAATAATACATTACAAGGAAACAAAAAAGTTGAGGTAATATAAAAAGGGGTCATGTCACCTTTTCCACATCTGACTTGTGCTTGGTTAAGAGTTCCTTGGTATGGACATGGGCTCTTTGGATGAGATTTCGAACTTCTGTATCAATTAATTGTGCAGTCTCTTCAGAATAAGGTTTTTCCAAAACCATTTCACCAGGTTGAGGCATGTCAAAACTAACATTACCAACTTTTGGATTCATGCCATAGTGAACCACCTGAAATATCAAAAAGTTAAGCATAACATATGTAAAATAATTGTTTGTGGTCACAGCAACCACAAACATGAAATTTTCAAGACACAAACATATGTACAATCTATGCTATTATCATCTTAGCTATTGGTATGGCTTCTCTTGCCAGATAGGTCTTGATTGAACTGTCAGACAAAGTGTATCTCACAACAATGGGGCAAGGGGGCTCTTATGTGTAGAGATGCCATCTATCTATGGGAGTGAACCCTAAGTACAAATCCTGGCCCTCCAGGTTGGGGAAGAAAATGGGGTTAGCGACTTTATCCTGTAAAAACATTCTCTCTACAAAACCTTTACATGTGCCTTGAGGGATTCTCAATATATAGACCTGGCAAACTAACAAGGACTATGAGTAAATGTAAATCAGTATTGGGATGTGAGAACAATGATAAGTCCAGGCAAAATGAAGCCAACCCCAATGAAATGTTTAAATGTGGTCTCAATTTCATAGTCATCCAAGAAGTGAGATGGATATGATTATATAAAATCAATAAGAAGGATTTCACAGCAATTTATGGTGGTCCTAGCCATGGAACTGGGTTGGTTACAAGGAACCAGATTCACGATCAATTCAAAGATAAGGAATAGTTCAATTTTGAGTCACTAGGTGTTTGACTATGTAAAATAACTTTGAAAGGAAAATTCCAGAACAATAGCATTTAATCAATTTTTCTTTTATGCAACACAAAATTAAGATTTTGAGAAGATACCCCAGTACAATACCATTATTATCTATGGAAATTTCAAAGAAAAATTTACTTTTCAAAATTAATTCAAGCATACATGAAGTAAATGTTCAATAAAGTACCTCATAAAAGTAATGAGCATAAAAATGGCCATGCGATTTAGATATTAACAAATACTAAAGAATAGACCAAAATTTTAAAATCTAAATTGATCATCATCATTGGTCGTTCAATCCTAAGATTGGTTGACTGCAGCCCTCCATCCTACCCTATCTGATGCCAATTGGCTTGCTTCCTGGTATTTTTTGCAATGTACTTTCTCCTTTATTCGTCCCATGTATTTATCCCTTGGCCTTCCTTCCTCTTGGGATTATTCGCTCTATTTTTCCTTCTATTATATTCTTCATGAATCCATTGTGCCTCAGGGTGTGGCCTATCCATATGGTTCTTCTGTTCTCTATAGTGTTCCGTAAGTTCAGTCTATTCTTCTGTATAATTCTTCATTTCTTATTTTATCCGTCCAATTGATCATAAGCATCCTCCTCCAGCACCAAGTTTCGAAGGCTTCTAGTCTTTTCTGGTCTATTATTATGATGGTTCATGCTTCTAATCCAGAATGCCAGGTTCCATATAAATGTTTTCACACATTGTTTCCTCATCTGTAGTGCTATCTTTATTGGACACAGCATTATGAATTCTCTCTTAGCATGAGCTATTCTTCGCTTGATGTCTGTAGTTCTTCTTCCATCTCATGTGATGGTACTTCCAAGATAGGTGAAGGTTCTTGCTCCAATTTTTGTCCTTTCAGTGTGACTACTGCATTCCTCTTCTCTCTTCCACATACTAGGATTTTAGTCTTCGTCTTGTTTATGTTCATGTTGTATCTTTGTAGAACTTGATCCAATACGTTTAGTGATCTTTGAAGATCCTCCTGATTTTCTGCTACCATTGCAATATCGTCGGCAAAGCATAGCATGTTAATTTCTTCTCCATTGATCCTAATTCGTTTAATCTGATGCCTTGTGCTTCTCTTATTGCCTCCTCCAGGTACACATTGAAAAATGCAGGTGAGAGGTTGCATCCTTGTCTAACTCCTTTGTTAATTTTAGCCTCTACATGGCTTCCATCTCTCATTTGCATTGTGGCTACTTACTACTAGTATAGCTGATAGATTATTCTTCTGTCATTGTAATCTATTCCAAGTTTTTCCAGCAGTCCAAACATCTTGTTCCATTCCATATTGTTGAAGGCTTTCTCCAAGTCCACGAATGCCACATACACTTGCTTGTTTACATGTATTGTTTTCTTTATCATGATTCTCAGGCAGAGTATGGCTTTGCTAGTATCTCTGTTCTTCCTAAAGCAAAACTGGTTTTCTGATAGGTTCTCTTCAATTTTCCTTTCTGTCCTTCGACTTATTGTTTGCATAATTATTTTTTATGCATGTAACACAAGGCTCAAGGTTCAGTGTTTCCCACATTTTTCTGTCCTCGTCTTCTTTGGTGTCACGATCATCATACTCATTTGAAAGTCTTCAGCAAGTGTTCCGTCTTTGTAGCTATCTTTGATTATTCCATACAGATTGTCCTTGGCTTCGTTTCCGAGTGCCTTGATGATGTCTCCGTCGATTTTGTCTCCTCCAGGAGCTTTGTTTTTCCTAAGATCTTTTACTGCTTTATTGAATTTGCTCATCAGTATGTTTGGGCCCTGGTTTTCGTCATCCGTTTCACTCTCGTCCTTCATCAGGTTTTTTTTCCAGTGCCCTCAGACCTTGTAGAGTTCTTTGATGTATTGCTTCCATCTATTCCCAATATATTCACCTTCTATCAATATATTCCCTTTACATCCCTGATGTTGTTACTTTTCATTTTCCTTTCTCCGAAATGTTTCTTCACCAGTTGGTATGCTGTCGGTATTCCCCTTCTTCATATTTTCTTTGATTTCCTCCTTGCAGCAGCCTTCTATCTAATTCTCCCTAGCCTTTTTGAATTCTAGGTTGACTTGCTTATTAATATTCTCATTAAGCCTTTCCTCATCAACATTCCTGGTGTTCTTGTATTTTCTTCTTTCTTCTATTAGTTCCCTTATCTCCGTCGTGACCCATGGTTTTTTTCATGTCAGCTCTCTTTCACACCAGGTACTCTTCTGCAACTTCTGCATTGCCCTTTTAAATTCATCCCATCTCCCATCTTTCTCCTTCATCAAATAGTCTGCTGTCAATGACCATGGTGAATCTTTCTCTGTTGCCCTTTTCTGCCAGCAATTTTGAGCCCTACCATGGCTCTTGTTTGGTCTTCTTAATTTTCTTGTAGCGAAGTTGGCTCTCCATTATTACTAGGTCATGATCACTTTATGTCTACACCGGGGTAGCTCTTGCACTGCTTCACTTGGTTCTTGTATCTCCCCCTCACTAGAATGTGGTCTATTTGGTATCTTGTGATACCAAACCTTGTGGTACCTCCTTTGTTGAAGTTGTTCGAAGAGGGTGTTAGCTAATACCATATTCTTCCATATTACCAGAGCTAGTCTTTCTCCTTTGGCATTCCATTTTCCCAGTCTAAAATTTCTGATGCTTCACTCTTCTTTTCCTTCTCCTATGACTGTGTTCCAGTCTCCCATTATGATGAGATTTTCTTTCTTCAGCTTTCTGCCCACCCCTAAGAGATCGGTCCGGCCACAGCCACAACTCCTAAATTGATCACTTCTCTTAAATTTCACTTAACAAGACTTACCTGAGCGTATGCACTCTGTGTAACTTTCTTCAGATCATCCTGGGCACCAGTTGTAATTCGGCCAAAGAATATCTCTTCTGATACTCTTCCACCCAAAGTCATACACATGCGATCAAACAGCTGCTCTGTAGTATACAAATACTGTTCCTTTGGCAAATACTGAGCATATCCCAACCCCTTTCCTCTCGGAATGATTGATACCTGAAATGATAGATAAAAGATCTTTATGCACTATCTACAAAATCTAAATGTAGAATAATTTGGACATTAGACTAGAATCTTCAGGTTAATCAGTATCTGTGAACACTGAACTAGACAACCCTTCAATCAGGAAGAAAGAAGGTGACTTTTGAAGAGGGAAGTAGACTTTTGGAAAGGTACGGATCACACCACATACCCCTGAAAAGAATATTTGGAAGGAATCCAAGTGATATTGAAAGATTAGACCACAATGATAAAATCAAAAAATACACAAAATATATTGTTATATCCTTCCCCCACTTCCTGAAATAATTGGCAATCACACCAAAAAAAAGCAGGTACACTCAAAAATATTGATGGGATAATATAATTGTATTCTACCATTTTTGATCACAATTACAGTGAAAAAAGGTGTCAAAACACACCTAGCTATGTGCTCTAGTGAAGACACTCATGGTATGATACACTTCTGCACTAGCCCCCCATACTTATGACAACAAGAAAATATCCAGGAAATAAAATTAATCATGTGGCAAAAAACTGTCACTCCATATTACATGAAGATGTATTCTCATAGCATGAGAAGAATGAGAATAGTTTCCAAAATAATTATCATTCAAACAAGAATAATCAGAGAAGTTTACTCTAAATTATACTCCAAGAAAAGTTAACCTTTATTGGACAAAAGGGAACTTTAGTTCCTGGTACAGAGTGGATCCCACTGGCCACATGGGAACTTTAGTTCCTACTTCATTTGAGTTATCTCGCACTCCTCCTATGATGATGGTTGGAGTGCGTAATGAGGTCAGGACTCTTTGTCTCTAAACATATGCCCCTTTTGACATGCTGGGCCGAACTTTCCTTATCCAGAGTCTCAAACAACAAACCTTGATCTTGGAAGCTCTGAACACCTTCTCTGCTGAGTTAAGAAGTTTCCCTACTACCTTGGTGGTAAGTTGTTCACTTAAGACTGTTCCTAGTGTAACAAGTATTTCTTAGACCCTTCTGATTCTTTGGCTGGTTTATTATTCACTGTTTCATTTATTTCGGTACATTTATTTATCTTTCGCACTTTGAAATTCTTCTTCAAATACCAATCTTCATCTGGATAAAATTTCTTTGTGTATATATTTATGTATTTATTCAATGCATTTTATTCTGTGGAAAACCACTCTCACATCACCATGGATCTCATGATAAAATTACTAGCAAATGAAATTACTGAGGAACTTTTTGCTGACAGCGATTCCGATGCACATATTACAGACAACAATAAGAGCTTTGAGGAAGAGACAGTGGCATTGACTAATACAGTAGATATGACTGTTTAACTAGGGAAAGATAGACAAAATGCAACAAAAGACATAACAGTCAAGCATGGCACTGTGAAAATGTTAACGAGGAGAGTGGAAGGAAGAGGGCACAAGCTCATCATGGATAATTATTTTTCCTCGCCAAAACTCTTTGATGATCTCAGGAAAATAAAAATAAATTGCTGTGGGACAATTAGAGCAAACCAAATTGCAATGCCAAAAGAATTCAAGGATAAAAAACAAAATGAAATGCAGACATGTTAAAGTGAGATGCAGAAGAGATCTAATGGCAATTATTTGGAGAGATAAAAGAAATGCCATGTGTTGACGAATTTGCATATGCCACCTGAAGAGAGGAGCTTTTGTGATAGCCAAGAAAAAGCTTTGAAACCAGCAGTTATTAAAGACTTGAACAAACATATGGGTGACATAGATAAATCCGACAGAATGGCTAATATAATGCAACAATTTCAGAGAGTAAAAATCATTCGCCTTGACCGGGATTCGAACCCGGATCCCTCGATATCCGGCCGAGTGCTTTAACCATTTAAGCTACCGAGACGTCCTCTTACACTCTGAAATTTTGGGGGCTTTAAAGGAACAAGATGTTGTGATGAAATACCGTACATACAATGTCACAGGCATTCGTAGTCATGCGCGAGGCGCCACAGTCCACGAAGTTAAATAAAGCCCCCAAAATTTCAGAGTGTAAGAGGACGTCTCAGTAGCTTAAATGGTTAAAGCACTCGGCCGGATATCGAGGGATCCGGGTTCGAATCCCGGTCAAGGCGAATGATTTTTACTCTCTGAAATTGTTGCATTATAATACACACATAGCGGATGACTCCGTTAATAGTTACTGTTGCGGCATCTCCCGCAGTTTCTTGAGAATGGCTAATAGTTACTTCATAAGCAGAAGAACCTGGAAGTGGATGAAAAATTTATTCTTTCACCTCCTTGATCTAAATATTCTGAATTCATGGATTACCTTTGTTTCTGTGAGGAACAAAATGAACCATCGAGATTTTCGTTTGGCTATTGTGAGATATTTTTTGGAGCTGCTAGGGAAGAAAATCACCTAACTTCTTCACCAAGAGGTCAACCTGCCTACTGTGTCAGCAAACATCATTTGCCTCGATGCAAGAGATAATGAGCATTGGATTGAGAGAGGGAAGAAAGCCAGATGCCACTTATGTTCACTTCGAGGCAAGGAAAGCAGCTTGGTTTTTTCAATTCTCAAAGTGTAATGTAGACCTCTGTGATGACGAATATTTCAAGACATATCATACTAAAACTAATTTAGAATAAAAAAGAAATTGGAGACCATTTCAAAGAGCATAAAGAAAATGCAATATTAAAAAAATGAAATGTTTGTTCTTTGTAACTTAGCATAATTTCCATGTTTTATAACATCAGTAAAAATATAACTGTACTAAAAAACAATCTATTTTCTTTATAACTAGTTTTACTTTTCATTAATCACTCAAAAAATAGACGAGATAGAGGTCAAAAAGTAAATGCCTGGAGAGCTAAATTTAAATACTCAAAAATGCTTCAGCCAGGAGATCCTACCAAGGGAATTTAAAAACCATCTTCTAAACGTCAAATGTTAATGGCCAAAAAAAGGGCACTTCTCCATTAGTTAACAAATGCATTACCGACCAGGTTTTGATGCACTACATATATTGCAGAAAATAGGAATAGATTGGAGGAACAGGAGCCTGATCCGCAACTTGTACGTGTCTCAGACAGATTAGGTGCGTGTGGAGAACGGAGAGTCCGGATGGGCAGTGTTAGGAAGAGGTGGTCACTGAAACAGGAGGATAGACGTAGATTGGAGGCTTTTGAAATGTGGGTGTGAAGAAGAATGGAGAAGGTGAAATGGACCGAGAGGAAAACAAATGATGAAGTACTGGAGATGGTGGGTGAGGAGAGGAGTTTGTTGAGAGAAATCCTATGGAGGCAGGCAATATGGATGAAAGGCGTATTGAGCGGTAGTGGGATGTTGAAGAGGGTAATAGAGGGGAGAATGTTAGGCAAACAAGGAAAGGGCAGGAACAGGATAGGGATGTTGGACAGGATGAAGGGAGGAAGGAAATACACAGAGATGAAGAGGGACCTGACCTGATGTAGAATAGGTTGCTGGATTGGGTTTTGTTTAGAGTTACAAAATATTTATTTCATTGTTGTGTCCATCCAAAAACCTACCTTAACCAGTAGATTACCTAATATACATTGTCTTCAAGTAGTAGACTTCAGGAGCATCAACTAGTGGAAAAGTACTATTATTGGGTCATTAATACGTTAAAATTCACAAAATTATGCCTGAAACTACACAAAAGGTAATTATTATGACAACATTCAAAATTTACCTTAAGCAGAGGGTCAGCAAACCTAAGAAACCATCCAGCCACTGCATGTCCAGCTTCATGATATGCAACTGTCTTCTTTTCTTCAGGCCCTAATACATTGGTTTTCTTTTCCATACCAGCTACAACTCGTTCAATGGCTTGCTCAAAATTTTTCATATTTATAGAGTCATTGAGATCTCGAGCTGCTATTAATGCAGCTTCATTGCATACATTCGCAATATCAGCCCCTTCAAAGAAATATAAACAGATTAGGGAAATACACTGGAAAAAGCCAAATGATATGACATTAAGTTACTGTTCAGATAAATAACATATTTTAAGCTACAAATTAAAATGCTGCATGGCTGACTAATTGCTTTTTTGGCATTTTGTTGTAATGCTATGCTAAAAATATTTCTAGAATACCACTTATCTCAATCATTTCTTACGGGTCAGTTTTAAAATAAATGGATGAAATCACAGAAAGCATAATCTTTTAATGATCCATAATCAATTCAGATACGTAGAAAAAAATATATTCCCTCCCCCCCTTATTAAGTGGTCATTGATAAACCTATGTAGTTTCAAGACTCAAGGAATATTTTTTGAAAAGTATGAATTAACTATTACCACTATTTTTGCACAGGGGCAAACATCATTTTAATATAAGGCCAATTTAAAAAAAATGTTATTTCAAGAACTGTCATCAAACAAAGATCATTTTACTATCTAAGAACAAAATGATTCATTAAAACTATTGAACTGATACAGATTTTCATATATGCATTCATACCATAATCTCTCCTTACATGAAGTGATAGATGAACCCTAATGCATACAGAAGAAGGCAAATAACATGAGGAGAATCATTTATATGATACCCTGGTAACACTGAGCATTTAGCAGAATTCTTCAGAGTACAAATTTAATCATAAAAATGTATTACAGAGCAAATCATTCTACAACTTAGAAATTTAGACATCAATATGGTTGGGAGGGAAGATGATAATCAACTGTCTGTTCAAACAATATTGCATTTTGAAGCAAGAAAACAGCAAGAGGAACCAGAAAAGATTAATTGATAGGGAGTAGAGGTGATAGGAGATAATGATTACACAAAACAATTCTATTAAAAGTCTGGCAACATTACCCATCAAGTTGATGGGTGTTCATTTCTTCTAGGTAAAATGGTTTCATGTTGCCTTCCTAATTTCTGGGATATAGCAGTCCAAAGGGCCATGAACCAGAAGATCAAGTCAAGGTCAGCATACGATTCTGAGTGTTGCCGCTAAGAATCCTTAGTCTTAGGTTAGTTCTGTGATATTTGCGGTAACAGATCTTCTTGGGAAACTATAAGCATCACAGTCAAAAGTATTTACCTGCCTACCCTGCATGAATGTATTCCACATCCTATTTTGCTTAGTAGTAGGTGATCTCATTCCTCACCTATCAAATCAATTTTGAGGTTAACTGTGGTTTGTTCTGATTTCAAAGAAAATTTAATATTTTCACACAATGAGACCCCCTGAAAAAATGGTAAAAGTGAAAGAAAAACTCTATGAGAGTAGGCTAATAAATATTAGACTTATGGGTGAATTTAAAGGGCACTTCTAATGTTGAAATTCTCCAAGTATTTCTCCAAAAAAAGGAATCCTAAATTTAAAATTGGAGGGCATAAACTACAGCAGGTGGATGAAAGAGGAGGTAGTTGATGACTAGTGCCTTGTGTAAGATTGTAAAGAACAGATTAGTGAAAACTTTGATATGAAATTAAGTTGTGTATGTCCCAGAAACCTCGTCATTGAGAATAAGTGAAGATTGGATGTTTTGAGATGTGAGTGTAGAGAAGGATGGAAAAAATAAAATGGATATAAAGTAAAATTTAAAAATTCTATGCATGGTACGAGAAGAGACAGGGTTGTTGAAAGGAATTCAAAGGACACAAGAATGAATACAGAGAATTCTGACTGGAAATGGAATATTGCAGACTGTGATAGAGGGGATAATGTTAGGAAGTGAGGTGGGAAAGGAATAGAATAGGTATGTTGGACAGAACAAAAGGAGGCAGAAAGTATGTGGCATTGACAAGGGTTAATTGTAATGTAGAGTGTCATGCTATGTTATAATAGGTGAGACCTAAAAGTATAGCGATGGTTAGTCTGCACATTCATCCAAAACCTACCTTAGCCAGTTAACTAATTAATAATATCAATAGTGTTGAAAGATGAATAGAATAATACAACAACATAATTCTTATTGAAATTAAAAACCATAAAACATTTTTTTAGGAAGAATTTTTTCTATATCCACGTTATTTTTGCCAAACTTTATTCTAATAATGTACATATTATTATGTACTGCCCTTGTCTTGTTTTATTCACAAAACTTTAAGTTCAGAACTACAACATATATCAAATAAAAGAAAACATACCAGTAAAACCAGGTGTTAATGCTGCCATTTTTCTAGACAAAGTGTTTTTGTCTAAAGCTGTTTTCAACGGTTGTAGGTGTACTTTAAAAATTGATGCTCTCCCTTTAATATCAGGAGCAGGAACATATATTTGCCTATCAAACCTTCCAGGTCTCAGTAAAGCATGGTCCAAAATGTCTACTCTGTTGGTAGCAGCCAGAACAACTACATTAGTTGTGGTGTTAAAGCCTATAATTGGATGATATATATTATAATAAAATTATTCCTTATAGTGATTGTACCAAAAAAACTAATATGTCCAAATAAAACAGCGAGAAAGATATATTAAAAGCACAAATATAAATGGTTTTATTCAAAAACTTAAAAATTACACCATTTCTATTTATTAGAATAATTCTTATAGAGCATATGATTTTATGAATTTAAGCTAGCTAGATGGATACGACATTCTGAATGAATTGAAACATTAGTAACATTAACCCTGCAGTAGACATAGGCCAAATTTAGGTTCCAGGGTGTTTCTTTTGCATCCAATTTTTTATGCAAAGACTTGAGATGAGCATCTTTTTAAGGAGGCATTCATTACATCATTCTTGACCACATTCCTCAAAAACGGGCGAAATGTTGTGACCAGATTAGAAATAAATACAGCAAAAAGAGACATGGGGCTGACCAAAACATAGCTCTTAATGAAGGGTTAAACTTTAAAATGGGAAAATTATTTCAACAACATTAGGATTATATGACTGTATAGGTAATACCAGATTGCTACAAGTTCTTCACTTCATCACAATTTCTCAAAACAATGCAAATTTTCACACATATCAATCAGCTTGCTAGAAATTCAAATGTTAGATTTTTGGTGCAAGATTATGTTAAATCAAACTGTTTCACCATTCATCTCTTAAATATATGAACCAAAAATTACCTTTATAAAAATTACCAATTATGAAAATTAACAAAGTAACTTCATGGAAGTTTTTAATTTTAGAAATAACAATTTGTTATATTGGAAATTAGTTGATTCTTTATGCCAATCACTTGAACTGACTACCAGGAATCATGAGCAATGCTTTAGTTACCAAAACACAGAAAAATAACTATACTTAAGTTCCTGAAAACCTTTGCAAATCATTTTTCTTAAATAATCCATATTTACTGGGCAATCATAAGCAGAAATCAGGGCATCATTGAGGCTCACTACTGGAACAGCAGATCACCCATACACATGAAGTTAAAACACAAAGAGTTTTTTATATCTCTGAAAACTTAGACCAAGGTATCACTGAACTTTAATTGAGTTTTCCATGTTAAAGACCTGAAGTCATTAATCTCTCCATTATTCATTAATTACCATAAAACACCAGATCTAAGGACAAATACATTGCTATTCTTTTATAATTTATGCTATAAGAAGTTCCCACTATGATTTAGTGATCTAACTTTCATTTTTTTACAGAAGATGCATCACTTACCATCCATTTCAACTAAGAGTTGATTCAATGTATTCTCTTGCTCCGAATGCCCACCAAAGCTGCGGCCCCCTCTTTTTCTACCAACAGCATCAATTTCATCAATGAACAATATACAGGGAGCATGCTTCCTTGCCATTGCAAACATGTCTCGAACCTAAAATATATTGATAAATTTGTTTCACAAATTTCAATTTAGTCAACTGAAATGCAGACCAAGATCAAGGGCAATGAGCAGACATTTTTCCAGAGAATAATTTCAAGATAATATACAATCAATGATAGAAGTAGATTGGAGGCTTATGAAATGTGGGTGTGGAGAAGAATGGAGAAGGTGAAATGGACCGAAAGGAAAACAAATGAGGAAGTACTACAGATGGTGGGTGAGGAGAGGGGCTTGTTGGGAAAAATCTTAAGGAGGTAGGAAAAATGGATGAAGGGCATATTGGTCGGCAGTGGGATGTGGAAGACTGTAATAGAAGGGAGAATGTTAGGCGAATGAGGAAAGGGCAGAAACAGAATAGGGATGCTGAATGAGATGAAGGGAGGAAGGAAATGCACAGAGATGAAGAAGGACTTGATGTAGAGTAGGTTGCTGGATTGTCTTGTTAGGAGTCACAAAATATTTATTTGGTCGTTGTGTCCCTCCAAAACCAACCTTAACCGGTAGATTACTTAATAATAACACAATCAATGGAATCACTTATTATCACTCTACCAATACACTCAGAACTTGTCTCCTGTTGTGTTTCACATTGTTACTGAAGATTTATGATGAGGAAAGTTTGCGCCAAGCTCATACCCAAGGTATTTGCTACAACGTACCATGAGTTCCTGGCCAAACATCAGGTGCCAACACTGCTCCAATCCCCCTATAGTCCTGACATTGCCCCAGCAGACTACTTTTTGTTCCCTCAGAGTAAGGCAACCCTGAAATGACCCTGTTTTTCGTCCATAGAAGAGATCCAATCAGTCATGACAAAGACCTTGTGAGAGGTCCCCAAAGATACCTTCCAGGTTGCATAGCTGTCATGGCAGAGTCACGGGAAAAAATGCATGGAGGCCCAAGGCCAGTACTTTGAAGAATTTTAAGTGTTTGTGCAAATCTGTTAAAAAAATTACTATAAAAAAATAATTGCATTACTTTTGGAACATACTCTGTACCTAATTAACTTCCGCATGTTTGAGTTGGAAGGAAAAAAGTACCACTTACATAAAGTACCTAAGTATACATCATTGGGACACAATTTTTTTAGTCCAAGTCTTTCACTTGTCTCTCCTTGACCCATACACACACGTAACAAACAGTTGCCAATTATTCTGCCCTGCACATTTTAATACAGCATTTGTTCAAGCTGCATTAGCATCAATATTTTATATGATTTCTCTGTTTTGCTGTTCATTAAATTTTTGTTTTTATCTTTCAATCTTTTAGACCCACTCTAGCAATTTAGACTTAAAACTGTGCAACAGAGACTAAAATGTATGTATTTTCCATCTCAGAAGTGATGAATGAGGGATCATTTTGGATTATCAATTTCCTACAATTAGTTTAACTGTAATTGCATCTATCCTTAACCCTTAGTTTTCAAATCTTACTAAAGTAAATGCACACCGGCTAGCAAGACGTTAGTAAAAGAGGCATTCCTTTGCAATGATATTAAGTCAAACATAAGATTCCCTAATGTGTTCAGCATAGTTCCTTTAACTGAACTCTCTCAATCCACTGCCTTTTCCGAGCATGATTCACTGATAGCATTATCCAAGAAATATTCAGGAGAGGACAGTTCTAGAGACACCACTCTGAAAACTGAAATTCATTCAAATATCTTTCATCCCCTTGCATGAATGAAGTTAAGGACATTTATAACATTTATACGAGTAGGTTGAACTGCACGCCTTCTTTTGATTGCTTCCTTGACCCAGAGGCCTTCAGTTGGGTGACAGATGTAGAAGCTCTCTTTTGTCATGAAAGTAAGTTAGGAGCTGCCAGACAATGTGCTAGAGTTAAAGCAGCTGCAATTATTTTTCACATTTGGTTCGTGTGGCATTGTGTGTGAGGTTGTACTTTGCCATGACTCTGGTTAAAATGGTCCTGCTCCCTTTTATCTTCAATTTCTCTTCTCTCTAATTTGTGCTCCTCTCTTTCCCTGTCATACTGTTTCTTTCCTATCATATACCTTCCTTTTCACCCAGTCTTCTTATGATCATAAAAGAGGCACAGTAGTGTAGTGTTATAGTGTTGCATGTAACATATCTAAGGAAATCATGCAAAAATAACAATCTCCCTTCCTGTTTCATCCCCAGTGCAATTGAAATTGCCCCTCTTCTCCTCCCCATTCATATTTTTCTCGCAACGATACCCCAAATTCATTCTGTTTAAATAAACCCTACAACTAAGAGAAGTAAGGGAAGACCGTCACAAGATGATATTCTAAATTTCTGAAGAGATCGGTGACAACAGTTTCCTTGAAAACAAGACAGCCGAGACCATAAACTATGCATTTACCACAAACTAACGCGTACTAATAACTACATCCATCAGTCCTCCGTTGATCATCACACCCACAAACACACCACCTTCCATTCTCTCATACTAAGTTTGGGGTATGTCATTAACTGCTGATCGTGAAAAACCTTGATTCTGAAAATCAGACACTTGTTTTTTATTGTGACAATTTTGTTTTTCCTCTATGTTTACATTTTGACCAGAGGTGAAATTCATTGTATAAACACCAGAATTTTCTAAAGATGGTATTTTGTAACAATGGCTTCCCAGAATGTTATGAAGGATGTTGTAGTTTTCAGGATGCAGCTTGAGGGTCTACTTTCCTAAATGTTTCATGGAGATCTTTGGTCAAGTTTTTCATGACCAGTGGTGACTAAACATAAGTTTTTTTTTAATTTAGGGTTGCTGTAGAGTTTAGAGTAACAAAACAACCAAAATATTGGCCATAGCCTAAGGAAGGAATTGTAAGGTGCTCTACAACTGGAGTGCTACCACAACTTAATCTTAATGCAGAGAAAGCTATCATAGAGCAAAAAAATATGACACTAAGCAAGATTGAGTACCACAATCTGAACAGTATCTAGAAAGCGATTCCCACCAGATCAGCATGTATGTGAGTTTGGTAGTTCATTTTAGGGTGAATTCAGGTCTTATGAAGCAGAAGTACAATGTAAGGAAAACTAACACCAGCATTGGCTTACTCTTAATGATACCAGAATTGCACTCCATGTGTCACAAATAGATTCTGGGCTTTAAGTGTTCTTATATTGCACCCAAAAAAGAATAAATATCACCCAAGATAGGACAAATACCACTGAAAAATACATACATTTATCACAGCAAGAATTGAAACCTGCACCTTCAGTCCTAGGACATAGAATGAAAACTACTACACAAATCCATGGCCCAAGTCCAAAAACAAAAATTAACCCTTTAAAATTACAAAGCCACGGATAGGAGGCAGTGAAATTATACACAATTAGTTATTTTACTATTAGACCAATACATTTCTTAGGTGACATCCATAATGGCAACTAAATTTTTTAGCAAATGCAGAAGTTTCAAAATGGACCTTTTCTACTTACCCTGGAAGGACCAACACCCACAAACATTTCAAGAAACTCAGACCCTGAGACAGTAATGAAAGGCACATTTGCTTCACCAGCAGTTGCTTTAGCGAGAAGGGTTTTACCAGTGCCAGGTGGCCCTGTAATATAGTAATGCAGTCAAATTTAATTTTATCCCATAGTTTCTCCCCCTTCAATAACATCTGTAAACCCAGCCACTAAGTAGTAAAGGATACTTTTGATTTCCAAATAGCAAGTTGAAAATTAATTTTAGACCACTAGGAAACTGAATTTCTAAACTGGTGTGACATTCCCCAAAGTACTTTTCTGTTTTCAGCCAAGTCTTTCCCAACCTGATTTAAATTTACATTACAGTTACTATATCACCACATCTGGGGAATTTCTAGGGCTTAGTTTTTCTTGTAGCATTCTGGAAAAATGCCACAAAAACTTAACGGTTGAGGGCCTAAATCATTATCACAGAATATTATATGACACTCCTACTGTAGGTGGAACTTTGCAAAGGTTTGTAATCTTTCACAGCTCATATTTCTTACACAAAAAAGTTGAGTTAATGCTTCAAATAACCAATGAAGGGTGGCATAGGTCATATAAGATTGGTCCATCAAGAGATGGGCATGGCTTAACTACATGGACTATTGATACCTGGAATGAAAGAGGTGCTCATGGAAAGACCAGGAGTTGGTGAATGAATTGATGGTGAGACAAATGGTTGTTGTATACATGTATATAAAACAAATTGCAAGGGATGCTGTTAAAGTTGATAGGAAAGGTTTGGCACTTTGATCAGGAATTTATAGTGCCCCTGGTGGTTACGGAATAGACTTTTTTCTGAATGGTATTGGTAAAATTTGGCTTGTTATGCATTATAATGAACTGCAGCATCACCTGGGCTAAGAGTATCGGCCTCAATTATCTCTCAAACTTTTATGCATCAGTGGATGGGGAGAGTGCAAGCTAGAAGGTCAGGTTCAGGAGAAAATTAAAGGCAATTTTGAATGAGCGTGACAGTGATGAAATAATAAAAGTATTTGAGACATAAATGGTTAGATTATTTTAAAGAGGGAATACTTCTGAAGAAGTAATGAAAACAATTGATGACCTTCCAAATGAAGAATAATTGTAAAAATTTATTGAAATCCACATGGAAAAAATCATTACTCATTTCACACACCTGGTTTAATTATACATCTAATCATTGTTAATGATGGAAGAGAGACCATCAGGAGATTATTGATTTTGTTTGATATGATGACACACTGAAATTATTAGTTTAAAAGATGAGAGTAAAAAGGGGTTATGCATGTGGAAGAGGCATCATGTATTTGATAGTTTGAAAAGTAGATCTGGGAAGAATGTGGGTAGCAACAAAGCTAAAAATTCAAAAACAACTGTAAGCAAAATTCTAAAAGCTGCAGACTTAAAACATATGAATTAATGATTGACGTTAAGCTGGATGCCAATCAGGAAGATTGGAAAAAATATATCAAGAACACAAGTAGGGGTACTGTTTGAGATAGTATAAAATAAATGAATTTTGAAAGTTTTAGATTTAGAATTTGTGATTGCAAAGGTGAAAGGTGATGAATGGTGGAAGGAAAACGTCAAATATTCTGTAAGTGCAAAATATGAACCATACAAGAGGATCATAGCAGCAACAAATAGGAGCCAGGAAAATAACTTGTGTTGCTGACAGAGTGAAAATGAATTTATTTCATGTAGAAATAAAGAAAAACCAAAGAATGACAGATGCAGAAAAAATGCAAAACAACTTGAAAGAAAGTTACTAGGGAAATGATTAAATCAAGGAGAGGATAAATGAATGAAAGTAATAAAGAATAAAAGTGTTGATATTTATGGGATAAGTGCAGAGTTAGAACTCATGGAGGATTTAGAATATTTTTTCAACAGCAATGTGGAGCAGGAACATCAATCAAATACTTTAGATGGTGAAAATTACTGCAGGAAAGATCTCTTCTGTGAAAATGAGGTTGCACCAGATGTGAGAATTTAGATTAAATGAAAAGCTATTGGCATAAATGGCATATTTAGTGAAATAATTAAGTATGGGGCCAATTCACTTTGCCATGCCACTTCACATTGAGAATATGAAAGAGTTGTACCATTACCCAAGGGGGGGAGAAGTAAGATGAAATGTAAGAATTACAGAGCTACTAAGAATCATATAATTCTTAATAGCTTCATGGATGTTGGTGATAATAGGAAAAGTTTCCATACAGTGTTAAAAGAAAGAGTAAAGAATTTAGGTAATATTCGATAAAACATTGAGAGCATTATGCAGTTTAATGCCTAGTGGACCATTCACAGATCTACTATTTATACTTTAGCAATTGTTTCATGGACACAAAAACAATTTTATATGATTTGGTGACTAGGAGAAAATATACAACGGGTTAAAAAGAGAACTACAATACAGACAGTATAAACTCACCAGTTAACATGGCTCCTTTAGGTATTTTTGCACCTAAATCAATGTACTGCTGAGGATTTTTTAGAAAATTCACAAACTCCATAATTTCTACCTTGGCTTCTTCACAACCAGCAACATCCCTGAAAATTATTTTTTTTAATTTAACAAAATGTTTTATGCATAATGTTAAGCAGAAAGAAGAAGTCGGTATAGTGAATACAACTCTTCAATTTTCTACGTTCAGGTGGTGGTTGACAATAAAGTTCTGAAGAAAGGTGGTAACTGAAGTTCATAAGTTTTGCCATTTAACATAAAGGTAAGATGATGGACCGCAATTTATTATTAGAGAAGAAAGCATAGAAAGTGACAGAAAATCAAAGGCAAGGAAATTCACCAATAATACAAAGAAATATAAAACTTTAGAGTGAAAAAAGTACAGTAAACTGAAATTTTATCTTGAAAGAAAGTACTATCTGAAGATGTAAAGAAATTTAGATCAGGAAAAACAGTTACATAGGAAGTGCCATCATGAAAAAGACATAATTTTAATAGTCATTAATTGAAAGAAGAGGAAATTTGGTAGGAATTCAGATTTTACATATCAGGCGTCAGTTCTGTAGAGTATCATAACAGGATTTTTTCCAGGCAACTGATTAATTAATTTGGCTGTTGAAAATGAAAAATTCAGCAAACATTTTTGGAAATAAGGAATTATTTTATTGAGTCATGAAAATAATTTACAATACTTTCCCATTTATTTTCCCCACTAAAAATGCCAAATAAATGTGATTTCACTAGTCTACAATAAATGGTCATCTCTAAATACACACACAAGACATCAAACCCATGAAATAACCAAAAACACAATCACAATTGTTTTGGAATCACACATGTCCACATTCTTAACTTCATGTCAATTGCAATTCTTAAGAGACCACAACATAGCTTTAAAATAATACCAACAGAAACTGATACCCAATTCTTATACACTGGAAATATTCAGATATGGAATATCTTTGAGTATTTGGGAGTTAAAAATAACCATACAATCACAGTAATCAACAAAGAGGTTAGTTTTATCAGAGAGGGCTGAGCTCCCCTCGTTCTAAGCCCTATTGCATGTGAAATTCACACATCAGGGTAGGAGATCCAGTACCTTTCTGTACTCTGCCTAAGGTTTACTAAGAAGATCTGGTACCTACCCAAAAGAGGACAGTTTGGGTGACTCTGAGGGTGCCCATAGGCATCACCTGGAATCGAACCAGGTTCCTCCAGTCAGTAGCCCAGTGCTCCACCCACAAAAACACCCAATTTTCTGGCCAGTCACAAAGCAACAGTGAAATGTTTTTTACATTTGTTTAAATATGTATTTGTCCATTGAGGTCCTTCCACAGGGGAAATAAGCATTTTCCATTAAACTCTAGCTGCATCATTCCTTAACCCTCCTCTTTCACTCAAACCAAAAAATTCCCGTTGCTACCTTTCTGAACCTCCATTTCAACAGCTGCCAACACTATCACAACAAGTGCCAATATTTAAATTCCATTATTTGTCCAAAATAAGCACTAAGCTAAACACAAATACTAAACTTTAGAATAATGTTCATGAGATAATGAAAAGAGAAACTTTATAATTCCACATAGATATGTGGAATTATAAAGTTTCTCTTTTCATTATGTTAAGTCGATTCCATGAAGTCACGCCCGAGACAACAAATGTTCATGAGGACCAGAAAAAATTTACAATTATTAGACAAGGAAAGCAATGGAAAAAGACTGTAGAAAGTGTGGGACCAATTTTTTTAGAAAATATACCTCAAACATTACCACATAAGATTATACTTTATCTTGAATCAAATTTGAATTTGAAGATATGGAACATCTTACAGAAGAATATGTTTGGATCAACTGTCATCAACATTTAATCCATAAAGTTTTATGAGAGTAATTAAAACTCAGCCAATAAGTGGATGTATGTTATAAGAAAAAAAAAGAATTTTCATATACTCACTTGAACCTTACACCAATTTCATTTGAATTAATAAGCTTGGCAGTAGATTCCATTACTCCACCAAAAATTCCTCCTCCTTTCCTTCCCCCACGTGCTCCCATCATTTCTGCTGATCTTCTCATCATATAGATTAAAAAACCTAAAATATAACACCATTACAAATTAAAATGACATTCAGTACTATACATATATTCAAGTGACCATTCAACAGATACCTATAATCAGCAAAGTTGGGAGAATGCCAGTGATATTTGAGGCTTCAATTTCATTTTTATAAATAACTGGAATGAAATTAGCTGGTTCTAAGTTCATTTCGATCTGTGCATTTTCCAAGTTCCTTTCAAAGGAATCCACACTGCCTATGTTAAACCAGAGCACACTCTGAAATAAAATAAAATTTGAATTACCGACATTGTACTGCCAATTCAAATGTAACTAGAAATCGCTTTAGAGATCGCAAATACTTACTGATCCATTTACACTGTTTCCAGGGAGTAATCGAACTTTCACCCATTTTTTATTTATGACCTCTAGCTTTTCAACAATTTGTTTGGAAAGGTAGCTAAATAACGAAAATTAAATTAAACAAATTCGAGGTAAAATAAAACTTCATTCAGAATTGTTAACAATTACTCACTTTGTAACAAATTCTTTCCATGCGATTTCTTTATATCCTTTTTCGTAATATGCTATGGTACCCAAGAGTGCCACAGTGCCGACCACTCCAATTATAAGCCATTTGTCTCGTTCACTGTCGCCAAAACCTTTAGCTCCACCAGCACCTGGCCCCCTTCAACAAATATAAAAGTCACATTAATTCTAGACCGTTGTTCTCAAATAAAATGTACGCTTAGTATGGCTTACCTTGGTCCACCAAACATCCCAAAGGACCACTGCTCGGGAGGTTTCTGTTGCATCCTTGGAGGTGGTGAAGCTGCCTCTCCCTTTGATGGACTAGGTTCCTCCTTTGGTGCTTTCTTCCCATTTTTACTGGCTTCAGGGTTTTGCGCTGTCTTTTTACCGCCAGGTTTAAAGAACTTTTCAAAGCCTTTGGGAGGTTTCTCGCAAAACAGTCTCCAATTTTGTATAACTAATTCTAAGCATGGAGCACCTGCAGAATGTTTTAGGTGTGCGAGCTTTCTACTCAGCTACAAAAAATGGAATTAAATACAGAAGAAGAAAAATCAGTACCGAAATATGCACACATCTACCGACTAATGCAACTTATTTCACTGTTGCGTTATAGTACCACAACCGAAATTTCCACTCGTTTATATAATCATCTTCGTATTTAAAGAAAAGGGCCTCTAGCATAATTACAATGTTATTGTCAATGTTTCCTCTCTTCACTCCATTCCATAAGAGTCTCTCTAACGCTCTTGCAGTGGATAATAAACGATGGGCCATTCCGGCTAGGTAATGAACATACAATTTTCTTCTGCGAACCGACCAAAACACTGATTCGGCTTTCGATGCTCTTCTGTCAGCCAACTATAGAGGTCACTAGCACTGCTATCACTTCTCGTGTGTCACCTGGGGACCCTGTGGTTTATGTAAAAACATCTCAACTTGATAGCATCCTTATATCGTTTTGCATAGAAATGTGAACGAGAATTAATTGCAAATTATAAGGGCCAAAATAAGAATTCCTCTTCACCAAGAGATTTCTTTGTTTTTAAAATGTGTCACATTCATAAGTGACAACACTGCAGTCAGAGGTAGCCGACTCCCAACGTTGTATGATTTGTATCATTCACTCAGTTATTATTTGGTGGCAGTTGTCGAAATGAAAGGAGAAAAATTATTTTGTACATTATAATATAATTGTGAATTCTTACTGAAATTTCACGTCTTTGTAGTCAATTTACAAAACAATGTCATCGCGAGTGCTTCGTAAACTTCAGGGTGACCAAGACCTTGGGAGAGTGCTCGGGGTTGATGGAAACAGTGATGTTGAAACTGATGTGACTGGTTCCTCTGAGAGGAAAAAGTCCCTGAATGTTAATCGGTATGACTTGGTAAGTTACTTATGATTGTTCATTCTGGAATAAAATGTGACCTCTCAAGTTTTTCAGCATTAGCATTTTGTCATTCCTTTTATGTGCACCTACGTAAAATCAAACGTATTCAGCTGAATCAACAATCCCTGTCAGAATCAGAAGTTAAAGAGGACGATGACCACGAAACGGAATCAAAAGATACTAAAGATGGAATAGGTGATAGAGACTCCTCGAGAAGAAAAAAGAAGAAGAAGAAAAAGAAGTCTGCCAAGTCTCTAAGTTGTCGAAGAAGTAGTGAAGATATAGAGGTAATTACTTTCAAATCCTATTCTTACAGCAACCAAAACTGCCAAAAAATATAAGCTTCGGCCAAACATCCATCCTTTCGATCCCAGAAGTATGTTTATTATTAATTTGAACTATATATTGAATACCTGTGTCTGCTCTCTGGGTGTTCTTATAATAAATATTTTTAATTGGACTATTGAGCTAGTTGCAAATTGGTTTTTGTTGTAGCCATGTAGACTTCTCGAAACGTAAAATTGTCATAGCCGATCAATGTTGTATTTGCATACAATATTGATTGGCCTTGAAAATTTTACGTTTAGAGCTCTGCATGGTGGGGAGTGAGATATTAAAGGCGATTTCTTTACAGTGCGATGAAGTTGAACGTTCAGTTAGGGAAGTCAATAAAATTCTAGGAGAAACACCTTCATCGAACAACTACTCAAGTAACGATGGAAAGCCTGCCAGCAGCAAAAAGTTTTCTGGAATATTAAGTGTTGAACATAGAAATTTAAACCCAAATATTGAGATGAAAAGAATATTTGGTTCCAAAGTAATTCAGACTGAGCAGAGGTGAGCCAAGAACCACTTAGTGCTTTAATGTGATTGACCTTTTGTAGTGAAATGTAAACATTCTTTAATATAATTTGCAGCAAAAGGAGGGGTCGTGGGCGAGGAACTCTAAAATCAACATGGCTTGTCACTCCTAAAGAGAATTGGCCCCAAATTGGAAAGTCAGGTTAGACCTCACATGGTCTTTGGTTAAGTTTCACTTTGAAAAAAAAAAGCTATTTCAAAATATAAAAATATTACTGCCCACAGGTTTGTCCATGAGTCTTGTTGAGACAAAAAATGGCATTCAGTACTTCAAGTATGAGCACAACTTCTCCTACCAACAAATTCAAATGAAATTCCTTGATGCTGTGGAGAGTCTCAACCCAGACAACATTGTGGTTTGTATTAAAATCATAGCTGTAAACAATTTTTTTAAGTTAAGTTATTGTATAGATTTGCATGAGCAGTTGGTGTAAGGCAGTCACAATACATAAGTGATACTGGTACAAACAAGCATCTCTTAATTTTTTTAGGTTTCCACATTATCAAATATTCAATTTTCCACGTTGAACTTTCTTGTCCAAATTCAGATTTATATTTTAACAAGAACCCCGATGAATAAACTAATTGTGGTGTAATGACTTATTTGTTCTAATGACCTCCCCAACTTTTACATGCAAGAGCATATAGCTGGTTTTATGGAAATAATAGGGAATAATTTATAGCAGTTGGAAGAAGAATTCACATGGAGTAAATTTAGTTCTAAAGAGAAAATTAGGAAGAAGGTTGGTGGCATAGTGCAGATGAGTAGAAATATATACCTGATAAGAGGGTATCTATCTAAATTACTTGTGGGTAATCTAAGTGTACTTCAATGTAGCACATGTTTTTTCATTAAGTGATAATGGTACCATAAAGTGCACTGTACATTAGGTATGTAGTCCATCACACACTGATTGCTCAATGCATGTTATATATCCTGTGCGATCTTTACCTCATGATATATACTAAGCCTCTTGTGGAACTCTTCAGGTTTTTGCTTTTATTGCTAATTATTATAATATAAATAAATAAAGCTTCCAATTATTCATTTGGTTTTATCTCGTCAAGCTCTCCCATGCGATACATAAATGAGCTGTGTCAGCTGGAAAACTTACCAGTACTAATTCAGATTCTGCTAAAAACTATATAGATGAATTTATGATTCTAATTTCAAATGAAAATCATACTGTAAAAGATATATACAATGCAGAGACAATTTTATTATTTTTGTGATGTCTTCCAATTCCTACTGCTGTTCTTTTATGTAAATATTTGTTTCCGATTTCAAAATTTAAATGTGTATTTTTTTAAGTAAGTTTTTATATGGAATAAAAACCATTTCATCTAGTTATTGTTAGCATCAAGTGTGACATCTTATTAAATAATAATAAGGGGGAAAAACTCCACTGGCCGTAAAAAACAGTCTATCTAAAACAGAGAATCTAAAACGATAGAGCGCAGACGAGGATAGCGTCGAACACGCGTGTTTCGGCCACAAAGTGACCCTCTTCAGCAAACTGAAGGGAAAAAACACCTCCAACACAAGGTTGAAAGTAAACTACCGAAGACAGACGTCAAATATATATAGTGACTGTGGAAAGGATGTAGGAGATAGGGGACCAATAGGATTAGTGGGAAGATGGAATACTTTAAACTTATTGGCAAAGAGGAAGGGGGGGGAGGGGGGGGTGGGGAAGGGAGGAAGGTGGGGCGAACAGAAACCAATGGGATGGGTGGAACGGGAAGAAGTAATTAGTGAAGGAGTTGGGGGGGGGGGGTAGGAAGTGAAAGGTCTCTGAGTAACGGACTAAAAAGGGGGGGGGGGGTTAAGTACTAAGTCCAACGGAAATTTGAAATGATACTTTGTAATTCCACAGACTCTGAAAATCTGCGGAATTACAAAGTATCACTTTATCCGCTTAAAACAGGAGTTAGAAATCATTTCAAAAGGGAATAAAGAGGAGAGAATGGGATCGGCCCTTTATCGCTGTTAACTACGACCTTCTTGAATTTGTGAATAAAAATGCTTTCGTAGGCGTCCAAAAGGTGGTTGGGAGTCTGTTTGAAAAGTTTCATTTCGTTTTCTGATGTTTGATGGTCTTCCTTGAGTAATTGTTGGGCAATGCTTGATTTGTCTGGTCTGTTATATCTGTAATGGGCTATGTGCTCTTTGAATCTAGTTTTAATGTTTCTCCGAGTCTGGCCGATGTAAGATGAATCGCAAGAGGAGCAATTGATTTTGTAAATACCGGACTTGTTTGAGGCGTCGATTTTGTCTTTAGTATTACCTAATAAATGTTTTAATTTGTTATTGCTGCTAAATGATACATTCGTATTGACGGTTTTGAAAATCTTTCCTAACCCTTTTGTTAATTGTGGGTGGAATGGAAGTTTGATGTACCGAGGGGTTTCATGCTGTGTGAGGGTGGTTGTGTTTTGAACTAGTTTTTTATGTTTGTGCTTTTTTACTAGGTTATCGATAATCGACTCTTTAAAACCATTCTTAATAGCGATCAGTTTGATGTTCTTCAATTCTTTGAAATAGTTGTTTCTATTCAAGGGAATATTTACTAATCTGTGTACAAGAGCATGGAAGGCGCCAAGTTTGTGACTGTGGTGTGTGAACGAATCATGGTGTATGTAGTTGTTGGTATGTGTTGGTTTGCGATACACGTTGTATGTTATTTTAATATTTCTGGTTAATAGCAGATCAAGGAATGGGAGTTGGTTATTTTTTTCTAGTTGGTATGTAAATTTAATCGATGGGAAAAGGCTATTTAAGTCATCGATGAACTGCTCTATGTTGTATTTCGTGGTGTCGAAAATTGCAAAAATATCGTCGACGTATTCAAATACTTTATTCAAAATGACGCAAAGGTTACCTTTGTCTGCTTTCATGTAGAAACAATTTTTCCTTTTTAAAGAGGATACCACGTGATTTAAATTCTGTGAGTACAGTTTGCGTTGGAAGACCGGGTGGTTGAGGTTCCTTTCTCTGACAACAAGGGATTCCCCAATGTTTGCAACTTGTCTAATGAAACATTTTCACAACAAGAGTTGAAATTACTCAATCATGGTTTAAACTTTAGTATACAGCCGAAAAATGCCCCCTTGGATGATTTAATTGCTCATATAGAAGGATCTCTGTACCCATTTGACATTCCCACTAAAGATTTTGTACGGAAAGCTTGTGAAAATCAGATTAAAAATAACCTCAAAGTAGATTATTTTGATAAAGTAAACAACTTAATATCATCTGGACCATATGTTGAAGTAAAAAAGAATCCCCTTAATAAGCTTGTAACTCAAGTTAAAAATGTGCTTAACAATTGCCCATTCCTCATTGATAAAAGAATTAAATTTAAACTCTCAGTGTCTAATTCAATTTTACCAAGACTATATTGCTTACCTAAAGTTCATAAAACTGGTTTCCCCATGAGACCCATAGTTTCAGGCATAGATTCGTCCACATATCTAATATCTAAATGGCTGGTCTGTGAATTTAACAAATTGGATTTGCCTAGCCCCCATTCCCTAAATAACACAATAGATTTCGTAAACCATACCAAAAGTCACATTTTCAGTCAAGGGGAAGTCATGGTATCTTTCGATGTTTCAAACCTATTCCCGAGTGTACCATTAGACATAGCAATCAACTCGCTAAAAGTATGGTTAACGTCAATACAACTAGATCCTAAGTTAATTGACGAATATATCAGACTAACTAACCTAGTCATGAACCAAAACTTTTTTCAATTCCAAGATAAGTTTTATCAACAAAAATATGGTACGGTGATGGGAAACCCCCTTTCCCCATTCATAGCAAACGTATTTATGACCCACTTTGAGACGGAGTTCAAAAATAAATTCAGTTATTTCCCTTCCGTTTTTGTTAGATACGTCGACGATATTTTTGCAATTTTCGACACCACGAAATACAACATAGAGCAGTTCATCGATGACTTAAATAGCCTTTTCCCATCGATTAAATTTACATACCAACTAGAAAAAAATAACCAACTCCCATTCCTTGATCTGCTATTAACCAGAAATATTAAAATAACATACAACGTGTATCGCAAACCAACACATACCAACAACTACATACACCATGATTCGTTCACACACCACAGTCACAAACTTGGCGCCTTCCATGCTCTTGTACACAGATTAGTAAATATTCCCTTGAATAGAAACAACTATTTCAAAGAATTGAAGAACATCAAACTGATCGCTATTAAGAATGGTTTTAAAGAGTCGATTATCGATAACCTAGTAAAAAAGCACAAACATAAAAAACTAGTTCAAAACACAACCACCCTCACACAGCATGAAACCCCTCGGTACATCAAACTTCCATTCCACCCACAATTAACAAAAGGGTTAGGAAAGATTTTCAAAACCGTCAATACGAATGTATCATTTAGCAGCAATAACAAATTAAAACATTTATTAGGTAATACTAAAGACAAAATCGACGCCTCAAACAAGTCCGGTATTTACAAAATCAATTGCTCCTCTTGCGATTCATCTTACATCGGCCAGACTCGGAGAAACATTAAAACTAGATTCAAAGAGCACATAGCCCATTACAGATATAACAGACCAGACAAATCAAGCATTGCCCAACAATTACTCAAGGAAGACCATCAAACATCAGAAAACGAAATGAAACTTTTCAAACAGACTCCCAACCACCTTTTGGACGCCTACGAAAGCATTTTTATTCACAAATTCAAGAAGGTCGTAGTTAACAGCGATAAAGGGCCGATCCCATTCTCTCCTCTTTATTCCCTTTTGAAATGATTTCTAACTCCTGTTTTAAGCGGATAAAGTGATACTTTGTAATTCCGCAGATTTTCAGAGTCTGTGGAATTACAAAGTATCATTTCAAATTTCCGTTGGACTTAGTACTTAACCCCCCCCCCTTTTTAGTCCGTTACTCAGAGACCTTTCACTTCCTACCCCCCCCCCCCAACTCCTTCACTAATTACTTCTTCCCGTTCCACCCATCCCATTGGTTTCTGTTCGCCCCACCTTCCTCCCTTCCCCACCCCCCCCCTCCCCCCCCTTCCTCTTTGCCAATAAGTTTAAAGTATTCCATCTTCCCACTAATCCTATTGGTCCCCTATCTCCTACATCCTTTCCACAGTCACTATATATATTTGACGTCTGTCTTCGGTAGTTTACTTTCAACCTTGTGTTGGAGGTGTTTTTTCCCTTCAGTTCGCTGAAGAGGGTCACTTTGTGGCCGAAACACGCGTGTTCGACGCTATCCTCGTCTGCGCTCTATCGTTTTAGATTCTCCCAGAAGTTGGGCCCTTTGAGTGCGTGTGTATGCTTCTTGAGTGCTAGTGTGTGTGATTGGTCTGTGCTTGTCCTTCGTGGATAGTCACAGAGTGTGTGCTTGTAATACATCCTGGTATCCTTAACGGGGTCTTCCTTACAGCCTCGTGAAGGATTACATTTCCACCTGGAATCTTTAACGAAGTCTCACAGCTTCGTGAAGGATTCCAGACTGGATAGTGTGTGTGTGGCTGTGTGTGGTCCCTGGCGTGGATTAATTTCCCGTAAACCACCACAGAGGGTATTCTTGGTCGAGAGGTTGTGGTTGGTTCCCGCGAATACCAACACAACAATTTGGTCTGACGAGAGTTGCGACTGTTTTTTACGGCCAGTGGAGTTTTTCCCCCTTATTATTATTTAACCTAGAGGCCGTAGAGCTCTTGAATTCTTGTGACATCTTATTGATATTAAAATTTTTACAATGTGTTCTTAGCTGTGATAAAATTAAGTATTTGCTCCTGCTGCATGGTCATTAGCAATTTTTTCACTGGTTTTCTTTTCCTCCTCTCCTCCTTGAATCTTCCCTTCACCTTCTTCGATCTCTTGTTTGGTCCCAAGGTTGTCAGATTGATGAGGTTCTATCTATTATAGCCAGACATATATTCATGAATGACTGCATAAATTGTCCAAGCTTCCTTCGAGTAGTTGCCATTGTAGATCATATTTTTTTAACTATTGAATATAATTTTAAAGGGCTATGGGAAGAGGGTATAGAAGTGGGATGTATAAGCATTATTCGGAATGAAGAACCTTTTTTGTAAGTCTGAAGTCTTGACTGTTAAATGATTCACTGATTAAGTGAATGTATAGTTTTTAGTAGTAATTTGGGAAATTTAAAAATGAATGTCCAAAGAGGAGAATAGAAATAGACTACAAAGACAGGGGGCTTATATTCCAGCTCTTTGAAAACCAAAGCACTTTAATCGAAGTGAAAAGATTTGAAAAAAGAAGAAAAATTAGGAGTAAGACAAGGATGTCCACTTTTGCCATATCTATTTAACTTGTATATTGAAAAGGGTATGCATATGTTACATTAGGTTAGCAGATGATATTGTGACCCAAGCAGAATCAGCCAAAGATATGAATAGAATGTTCAAAATCCTGTCTACAGCTTTGGGAAATGTGGTAACTGAAAATCAAAGTGATGACAGTGTCTGGAAACAGGCCAGAACCTCTGTATCAATTTAATGTTAGAGATAATAGGTGCACCTCTGTAGTAAAAATAATAAGAGCTTTAGTGAAGAAGGCATATAAAAATAAAAAGAATCTTTTAGGAAACAAACACATGATATTGAAAATTAGAAAATCTTTTGAAAAAACATTTAGTTAGAATTGTTATACTGATGTGAAACTTGGACATTGGGAAAGATGGAAAAGTCTCGGTTGCAAGCAGTGGAAATCTGAATTTGGAAAAGGACAGCAAAAACAAGAGGGTTAGAGAGGAAAATCAACGTATAAGTGTTTATGGGAATGTTGAGTAAATGAATTAATGAAAGAGATGGAGAAAAGGAATATTAAATTTTTTGGACATGTTCTGTGGCATAACAACTTCTTGGAAAATATAATATAATGTAGGGAAAATACTTGGCCAAGAAAGAAGTTCCTGAATGACATAAAAATACTATGAGATTCACAGCATATAAGAATTTGAAAATAATAGTAATGGAAAGAAACATATGGCTGCAACGACAAGGTTCTGCCTTTAGAAGATGATGATCATATAAGAAGAAGAGTGCCTAGGTGGTTAGTCAACTATTTGGCTAGATTTATCTAATATTTCTTGTGAACTGAGCGATATGTTCTTGCAAATTGAGGAGGATCTTTGATATTTTTTGATGCCATAGAAGTTTTAGTACATGATCCCGGGAATCTCATTTGGTAATTCTGGATTTTTGAAGTGTGGGTATCAAAAAATAAGTAAATGGAATACGAATCAATTGCACATTTTGTCATACCTGTATATTGGAGCAAGTGTGAGATATGTCATGGAATTTAAAAGAGTACTGAATTTTGTCATAAAGATGATAACTGTATCAATATTGTATCCTAGAGAAATAATATGTACTCCATATATTTAACCTTACTACCATCATATTTTTCTTTCTTTAAAATTATTAAATAATTTTCTGCATCAGGTCCATTCTTATTCCCTATGTTTAATTCATTTGGCCCATATACCATGACCAGTTTCATCTTTTGCCACTGCAGAACTTGCACTCTTTAGTAATAGTGTTGTCATTGCCACCATAATTCCTAGGTCCCATGAGATAAAATTTCAGATTTATAATGGTAATTTCACATTTTCTTTACCTTATGTTTTACCCAAAAATGTGTATGAATTGTCTTGAGACCATTTTCATTACTTTTTGTGTAAAGAGTGAAATATTGATTTAGTCATTGCTTTTTTTCCATTTTTGAAAGCATGTTCACATTGATTGGTTATCAATTATTTGCCTCTGTATCAATTTTATTGCTATTGATAATATGGAGGTTTTGTATCAAAGTTGTGGCTTCAATGAAAAGGCAGTATGTATCAAATCTGATCAATCTGCATGTTGCTAAAAGATACCTTGACATATGACATCATAGCCAGTTGCATCATGCACACAGCATTGCTGCCAACTCTTAAGTGCCAATTCATAGTTTTCTTCTGTGATTTCCCATCCTTTGGTAGTCATGGGAAGTATTCATCACAACCACAAATCAATGTATTCAATTTTGGAGGGATTACAATCATTGGGATTCAAATGATTATGGTATAAAGTTCTTAATTACACTTACTATTTATTTAAAGATCTGAATACCCAATTATGAGTTCAAAGAGTGATAATGCTAGGCGTAGGCCTAGTATTATCACTCTTTGAAATAGAATGTATTTGATTAATTAACAGAAGTGCCAACTTTCATGTAAAAAAAACAAGCAGCTGTAGTAATAGAAGAGTCTGAATGTTTTTCATTTGTACCTTATGAGCAAGTTTGAGAAATTCAAATGTTATGATAATGTTTGAAAAATAATGTGAACTTGCCCAATAGAATTTACTTGCTCTTTATAAATAGGTGACCAAAAATAGCATCCATGTTCCATTGTAAGTGTAAGTAATGCTCAGTGATATAGTTTTAGACATTCCATGTTCTCAAAGTACCTACTAACCCCCAAATGAATCCTAATGTTTCCTATGTCTTGGACTGCATCATTCCTATGAGAACGCCTATACAGCAATGCCTATGAAAATGTAACTTATAGTTATAAAGGATCCTAAGGTCCATTTTTAGTTCACTCTTGTTATTGGTAGATCTTTTAGGAGATAGTTACAAATTAATTGGATTTGAGGACTCAATAAAAGGTAACAGAAAAGCATTTCTCAGAATTCAAAGTGAATAATTTAGTACCATTTCAGACTAGCTATGTATTGTATTGCAAGCTATAACAATCAGCTGTGTACTTCAATAGATACTAACTATGTAAGATCATCAGCATAGAATATATGTCTCAGAGGATAGATCACTTGGCTGATGTCATTAATATAAACATTAAACAATAAAGAACCTTAATGAGAGCCCTTCCCTGCTATTCCTGGGAGAATGTGGAATAACATGGACCTGACATAGTGAACCTTAAAATAAAGCTTGTGATTTATTAAGTACCCTCTTAGCCATTATGAGATTCCCATGTAAAGGAAAGGAGACAGGATTCCCTTTGAGGAAATGAGATAATTTGTCAAGCAGCAAACCTCAAATAATTTAGCTAGACTAAATTGTAAGACCATCAAACAAATGATAAAGGCTTTAAGGCATTCCTCCACATCAGGGTGTCTCTTGGTGACATATGTTTCTCCAGCCATGATTCTGGTATCTTCAGGTCAGAAGGGCAGTGTGTTGATTTTTGCCATCTTATGTAGGGGAATAGGAGCTCTAGGTTAGTTCTGATTAGTCAAACTGGGCATCTGGCTATCAATCTTGACTGTTCTCTTGCAGCTATTAGCTAGCATATAACCATCCTCTCGATTGTAATTTTTGGGGTTTTTGGTGAATACTATTGCACAGAATGCAATGAGTGAAAAGTGGGAACTATTTCTTCTCCATAACACATGCATGTTATCTTATCCTGCAGTAGATTGATATTCCCATCTGCCATATGAACATTTTTCCACCCAAGTATTGGAGCTGGTAGACTCCTTGGTTGAGGGAATGAGAAATCCTGTCTTTAGGATGAAGAAAATGGTCATCCATTTCCTTGCAGCAAGATATGGTCCTAAAAAGGGCCTTCTGGAAAGTCAGAAATGGGGAGAAATCAGCAGATAAATCATCACAAGATAAACCTGCAGCATATGCCACCATTTAATATGTTGCAGGAAACACAGAGTAACTTGTGAGAGTGCTTTACAAACACAATGTGAAAACAAGATTCACTTGCTACAAGAGAAAGCATGACCATCCTCCCAAACCTAAAGATAAGGCCTACCATTTGCTCTGCAAGGGAGTGGACCACCTCCAGTGTTCATGTGGAAGATTGTACATAAGGCACATGGGAAGATCATTCAAATGCAGGATGTGAAAATATGCGCACACCATAGAGAAGAAACATTACTATCTTTATGCAAGGAGACACCCTGGCATGGAAAATAACCAAAAGTCATAACCATTGTGGATAAATTCTGCAGAAACCTCAGATTGGATAAATGATCATTTTTATTATCATCATTATCACCATGTTTTTAGATTGGGGTAACAAATGATAGTTCAAAATAACAGGAAAACACACCAGTCATGGAAGGGATTCACCTTCAAACTTAAGTAGCTTAATTGCCAATTCATCATGACCACAGCATTTGTTTATCTCAGTGTGCTTTAATTTAATGAAATCATCAACACTTAGTGAAATAGTAGAAATTGGAAGAAAATTGTCATAAATATATAGAGCTTTAATTAACCCGAGTATAAACAGGAAAAATGTGATTCAAATAAATTCAGAATAATGCAACAATTTCAGAGAGTAAAAATCATTCGCCTTGACCGGGATTCGAACCCGGATCCCTCGATATCCGGCCGAGTGCTTCAACCAATTAAGCTACCGAGACGTCCTCTTACACTCTGAAATGATGAATGATTTTTACTCTCTGAAATTGTTGCATTATAATGCACACATAGCGGGTGACTCCGTTAAAGTTACTGTTACAGTTTCTTGAAATAAATTCAGAATATTGGTATCAATATCATTAGTGATGCTATCAAGACACATGCAGACAGGTAGGCTGCTTGGCTAAGTTCACAGTAGCCTAAAAGGTTTTAATTTAAAGATCTCATTGACAATATGAATTAAGCTCTTCGGTCATTTTTCCCACTTCATCATTTAGAAGCCAATGCTTGTAGTAAAATTGCCTCAAGACTTTTTGAGTGCCTGAAAAATTTCATTTCTGTCCTGTTGAGATGAAATGAGGGAATATCAAGTAATTTTTTTCAAGTATAGTCAATATTTTAATGATTAATCCAGGATAAAATCTTCAAAACTATGTATATCTATGTATTTAAATAATCACAGTTTAACCGTAAATCTTAATTGCATTTTAGCATCCGAAGTGGATATTGCTGAGTCGATGTTGATGTTGTTGAAATTCAAAGCTGAGGAAGTTAACCTACTGTGGCATATTCATGTTGCATTAGGGTTACAAACCTAACAATTAATGTCTTTGATTGTTTAAAATGAGTACCTGTTATGTCCACCCAAACCTAGAAAGTGCATGTGGCATAATAAGTTGCTTTATCAATAAATTTCATGAGTTCCTTTTGATGAATTTTAGTCTTTTGCATCTCTTATAATTGATTTACATATCTTAATCACAATACCCCCTCATTATTATAGGCAATTATCAATATGCATCCATATCATGTTGATGCCCTCATCCAGTTATCTGATCTGAGCAGAATGAGTGAAGACTTGCAGATGGCTGTAGACCTGATAGCCCGAGCATTGTATTGCCTTGAATGTGCATTTCATCCTCTTTTCAACATCGCGCAAGGGAACTGTCAGCTAGATTATAGGAGACAAGAAAATAGGTAATAAAATATCAATTCTTGTTATTACATTTAAATGTATCCATCTTGTGTTAGTTCAGTTTAACTACCCAACTCTAATTGTTCTAAGTAACATTGAAAAATTAATCATTTGTTGTTTTTTTTAATCCCAAAAAAGGTTAATATCAATGTGTCTTATTCTCTTGTAATTCAATTGTTCAACTTAATGCAATTAATTAAGTTTTCCTAAGTTACAGTTTTATGTCTTTTAGCTTCTATTCCATTTCATTCAAGTGAGAATTTGAGATAGTGTGTTATTCTATGAAGAATCCTCAATACACGCCAATTTGATATGTTTACTTGTAACGTTTTTTCTTAAATCGCATTTAATCAACTATCTATACTTTGGCCAGGGTTTGGTGGTCTAAGGTAAGAGTACTGGGCTACTGACCTAGAGGGCCTGAGTTCAATTCCAGGTGATGTTTCTGGACCTCAACTTCAAATTCATTTAAGCTGTATGGTTTTTTTGGGTGCCCTATCACTGTCCATCCTGATTCTCCCTCCAACCCACTCATGGACTCCAGAATATACGCCTCCATGAGATTATCCACCCTTCTTTCTTTTTCCCCTGGGAATCACATGTTTTTTAAGGTTTCAATATCTGCTCAAGTGATGGGATTTTGTGCTTTATCATATTGTTGCAAACTGAGGTTCAGATTTCCATTATCACATTCCAAAATTCTTTCTCATTATCTTGAATTTTAAATCATTAAGGCCACATGTATCTCTTATTTCATTTTCTGTGATGCATTTCTGGGAGCTTCTATAGTACAAGTTTCTGGGTTTTGGTTTCCTGAACACAGATGTAACTTCATGCATCTGCCATATTACAATGCAATAATCTTAATTTTTTCTTTCATAGGGCTCTCTTCATAGCTTTATTCAAGCATATGACCTTCGTTGGCCAAAGAGCGTGTTATCGTACATCATTAGAATTCTGCAAACTTCTGTTATCTCTTGATCCTGTTGGTGATCCTGTTGCCGCTGTGCTAATAGTGGATTTTTATGCATTGAGGTGTCATGAATACGAGTGGTTTATACGTTTGTTTGAGGAATGGGAAAATCAAGGTCGCAACCTCTTGCAGTTACCCAACTTTGCATTTTCTGTGGCTGTAGCTCATTTTTATCTGGCAACCCATGAAGCTGAATCAAAGTCAAATACTGATGGAAGCAAAGCATCTCCCAAGTGGGATATTCAAGTAGCAGATCAGTTCCTTCAAAATGCTTTGATTATGTTTCCGGGGGTATTACTTCCTCTTCTTGACAAGTGCTCAATACAGCCTGAAGAACGTGTGACTAATTTCCCATTTTTCGGTGTGAAAGCACAAATGAGGTAAATAATATTCTATGTATTATTTTTAGTACGTGTTTATTTTTCATGAGATAACTGATTATTGCTTCTTTAAAAACAATGAATGAATGTCAGCTGATTACACAAAAAATATATTTCACTTACTTGCACCAAGAAGCAATACCACAACTTAATTTAGAAGTATACATTATGATGATTTATGTTTATTTAAAAATTCAACCTGGAAAGGTATATTTGATTTTAATACATTTATTTGCTCTCATGGGTATTTTCAGTTGAAATTACCTAAAAGCTCAAACCAATGAATGAATTAAAAAGGTTTTCCTCTGCTAAGTATATAAATTGTAGTATATTCATTCATGCTATGAGGGATATTATTTTACTTGTTTTATAACAATGAACTGTATTTTTTCAGCCAACCACCTGCATTGCTGCAACTAATACAACTCTACATTGCCAGAAATTATCACATATGGAAAGAGCCAGCTCTTTTGCCATGGTTAGAAAAAAATGTAAACAAAGTTATTGACAGAGTAATTTCTGGAGACTCATTAGTAAAGGAGTCTGAGATTAAGAGAATGAAAAGATATGTGGTTTCTCCGAATAATATTTTGAGGCATATAATACTCTCTGACTTGAAGGATGTGTCAGCAACCATTAATGGGGTAAAAATGTTTCCTTCTTTATTAATGTCATGCACGTTTAAGCTGATTTTCATTGTAGTATATAAACTTTTTGGTTTTTCACCTTCCCTAAAAAAATGGGGTTTGGAATTTTTGCTATCACCATTGTACTGGCTTCTCATTGAAAATGTTTAGTTCATAATGATGCTTTTAAAATTAGGTATTCAGTGAAGAGGATAAATTGAGCTTCTTACTGCCTCTATTTAGACTGGTTATATTAAATAAATTTCCTTAAGCCGTAAAATGTTTTTTGCAACACTGTGAAAGTAAAAAACATTTTGAGGAAATTTTATTTAATATAATCAGTCTAGTTATTCAGTAATTGGTGCCACATAATACTTGCTCTTGCTAGTAATATAGATGGCGAATAGTGAACTAAACTCCATGGTTTGCTGGCAGGTGGATCCAGTTTTAGTGGGAACTATTCATCAATTTAGTTTTGCTGTGTATTCAATTTTGTTAGGTATCTGAGCTCAAGTTGTCCTTTTCTACTTTATAATTTGTCTCAATATATTATATTTTCCTTTGACTTTAAAGACTGTATATGATATATTAGATACAGATGCATATTACTATATTAATATTATTATTGTTATTCTACCATTTATTGGCAGAATATATATTGCCGGCCCCAGTGGCGGTGGGGTAACATCCTCGCCTGCCAACCCAGAGGCCATGGGTTCAATTCCCACGTAGGTGAATTTTCCTCCACCTAGGGCTTGGGTATATGTAATTGTCTTCAATGTAATGTGGAAGGGTTAGGTGGAAGAGGGGACCATAGGTCTCAATCTTGCCCAATTAAGTGGATAAATAAATAAATTTAAGGTAGGTTGGATGGCCACATCCTACACAGCAGTACAAAGAAACATTTCTTTACCTCTCCCAGCAAACACAATCTGACATCCAAAGCAACAACAAACATTTCTTCAATTCTTATACTTTCTTTCGCCTTATACCTCCTGTCACAACATTTAGCATGTCTTTCCAATTCCGGCCCCTTCCTTTTTACCTAACATACTCCCCTCTATCATAGTCTCCAACATCCTATCTCCATTTAAAATTATCTGTATCCATCTTTCCTGCCTGCTTTGGATTTCTCTCATTTCCCTCTTCTCCCCCACAATACATAGCACTTCCGCATTGGTTTTCCTTTCAGTTGATTTCATCTTAATAATAATGTTTATAAACCCATTGGGATACAGAAAATCCATGGGGTTTCGTCAAGATATATGTTTTACATAAGACATACAATAAATGTAAAAAACAACACTTTAGGACAACATAGAAAACATACAAAATTAAACAAAGTCGTTAAGGAAATCTTGTACACTGTATTTTTTCCATCCTTCTCCCCACCCACATTTAAAATCCTCCCATTATATGCATATCTTCTTGCTTCAACGACTCTGTTTCCCCACCATACAAAACAGTGCTCTAGGTCAAAGTTTTGATGAGTCTAATTTTAACATCCTTACTCAACAACCCTGTCGTCATTTCCCTCCTTGTGAAAGTTTCTTTACTGAATGCAATTATTCTTCTTATGTCCCTGCTACTATAACCATTTTGGACTAAAACACTTCTAGATAAGCGAAGTCATAAATTGCCCTAGTTTATGAACTATTTTAATATCTAACTTAGCTTTCCTTTTGCTTGAAAAATTGCATACCCTTTGTTTTGTTTCAAGATTATTGTATATGAAAGTTATTTCATTGACATATTTCTAAGAGTTATCATATCCAATGAAGGTTTGATATGCTAAATATATAAAATATGTGCAAGGTATAGAAAATATACAAGCAGCAAACCAAGTAAGAGTAAGTAAGTGAAAGGAAACACAAAAAGTAGAATTAAAAATGAATCATAGGAACTTTTATCAAATGTTCTTTGGTATACTGAAGTGGGTCTCCACAGTGTGGAGAAATTGATTGAATAAGAACCTCTTATTTTAAAGACTTCATAACTTCTACAATTGCTAAGATCAACATAGAGTTTGTTTTACAATTTTACATGTATTTTCTTAGGGTCCAGCTCACAATGAGTAGCTCTTAACTTTAGTATAGTGTATATTCTGTTTACTATAATTGTTTTCCTGCTGTTTATATTTCACGTACCATTGGACTTGGTATTGAGCAAGCTCTAATGTCACCTATCAAACCAACCTGTGGATTAATTACTATTATCTGGTGTCCCCTCTGTCTCCAACTGTCTCTTGTTGGGTAGATTGATGATAGGCCTCTCAGGTTCTCAAAATGTACTTCCTACTTCACCATGCTCCAGTACAGTATTATTCATTATACTGGTTTCTAAGTTAAAAGGTTTCTACTTTCAAATTAAATAAATTTATTGAAAAATCAGTGTCATATGGTGTACGTAACCTGAGGGCATAAGTTTTCCTAATGTAATATGAGTGCAATCTTTGATAAATGTTCATCTCTTTGAAAGTATGCTGTATGCATAGAATGCTCACAAAATGGATAGCACAAGCATTATGTAGCTTGTGCTACCCATTTATAATAGCTAGTGCCTTGCTTTGAATTTTTTTCTCTTTGCTTGTTTAGCCATCAGTTAAATAACCACAATGGATTTTATTTCCTATCATTCAGGATGATCAAGAGTGCTTTGTATGAGTATCTCATTGGGCTACGAATTTTAATCTAAATTATTCATGGTCAGTCATTACTTAAAAAGAGTTCAAGTTTTATTAAATTTATTGGAGAAAAGTCATACCAATATTGCTCCTACTTATTTTGTAAGTTTATCAATGGCTTTTGATGTACAAAATGTAATTTTAAAGGTATTAGAGGCATATTATAATGCCTGTCAGTACAATCATGGAATTTAGTGGGATCCATAATCTGTAAAACTTGTTAATTTGTTTATTGAAGTAGAAAAAACTGAATTGAAGTGTTTCTTGTATATTTAATATCATAAAACAGCTTGCTAAGCACCTCCAGAATATCTTAAACTACTATTCACCTATTTACTTGCCTTCATATGACAACGTTACTATAAAATTATGGAAAATTAATGGTTGTTATAAAATATATTCTGAGAAAGTTATCATGCATTACAAATGTCTCTATGTTTTCTACAATAATATTTTAGTTTTGAAACTTAAAGGCATCTTAAAGGTTATATTTAAAACATTGGGATAGTTTTTGGGATATTTAACTTCTGATAAACTGTACATTCATCCTCCACTAAGTAGATAAGAAAGGTGGTCAAGTTTTTAATTTCCATTACAATTGTCAATGGGTCAATAAATATTCATTGACCAAAACTCAGAACTGGGGACCAAAGCTATGAACCAAACTGGCACTGGAAATGAAAAAAGTGGAGCACCCATCAGTATTCTGTTCTGAATTCGTAGACTGTCATATAATTATTTAAATTTGGATTACCACCTTGAGATGATCTATAGTCATGGCCCATAGCCTTACCCACTTGTTTTATGTGGTCCAGAAAGTAGAAGTGTTTATAATGTAATTAAATATGGCAATAATCTTAACATCAACCCTAAAATGTATCACCTTTTATAATTCCAGGATATTCAGGGACCGCTGCTTAGTTTTGACCCTCTTCCTCCTCATGATTCAATTAATTTGTATACAAGACCTCAGAGGACTAGAGCACATGAAAATTCTAACGCGTTCTCAATGTTTTTTAGATCTATATTACCCAATTTCAACATAAATGAACCTGTGAGAGAGAATGCTCACCAAGAGTAAGTACTCCTTTGAATATATTTTTTAGAAATACCTATTTATAAATCTTAATTCAAGTAATGTAGTATTTATGATCTAGTTACTAAGGGAGGTGTTAATGTTGTATTGCTCTCAAATATTAGATCGGATAATTTTAGAATAATTAATGTGATCTCCAGCTTTTTTAACTCCACCATATCATCCCAGAATCTTTTCAATTTGTTTTATTTGGCAATTAGCATTCTTCGGAGGAAATAAAAATAATGAAATTCCTGTGTACATATAAACTTCCAAGTGAAAAAGTTTCAAAGTTCAAATATAATTGAATTTTTTGTATTAATGTTATGATTCACATGACATAGGGCCCCATGCTGACCAGTAGTCAAATTATACTCTGGAATGTGCGAGAGTAGTCTGAAAAGTTTCCAACCTAACAAATAAACATGACATGTGTTTCAAATTTATTTTTCAACGTAGTCTCCTTTCAAGTGGACACACTTTTTCAGCAATGCTGTAACTTTTTAAACCTTCCAAATAGTAATTGACATCTTTCTCTGCAAAATGAGCATTTATGTATGTGATAACCTCCTCGCCCATTGAAAATCTCTGTTCTCCAAGTAAAATTTTAAGGCTAGGAAACAGCTGCTGGAAGTGAGTGAATACATTGAGTGGTCAACCATTTCAAAGTGGAATTAATGAATTTTAGTCATGGCAACTATCAAAGTCTAAGCAGGTGCGTTGTCTTGATGGAAAACTTCAAACGAAGTCGGTTTTTGCAATTTTTGCCTTCAGCTTATCTAGTAATGATACATAATACTCTCCTCTTATAGTTTTACCTTTTTGGAGATAATTGATAAACACGAATCTGTGACTATCCCAAAAAAAAAATCACCATCACCTTCCCACCTGATGGAACTGTCTTTGTCTTTCTCGGAGCAGGTTCACCCTCTGCAACGCACTGTTTTGACAGTTCTTTCATTTTAGGGATAGTGGTGGATCCAAGTTTCATTTGCAGTTATGAACCGATGCAAAAATCTGACTCTTCTTTTAAACTGCTCCAACTGGGTCTTGTAAATGATCATTCGAATGTGTTTTTGATCCAACGTGAGCAAACGCACCTCACATTGCATGGATAGCTTATGCTTGTCCAATTCTTCGGTCAATACATGTATGACAATTGTATTCTTTCAATATGCTCATAACTTCTGCTATCTCTCTAATCTTAATTAAACGGTCATCCAGTACTATTTTGTGAGCATTTTCAATGTTATCAGTGTCTGTCACAGTTTTTAGCTATCCCAAGTGCTCATCATCAACCCAGCTGGTACGGCTATATTTACATTTAGCTGCCCAAAATTTCACAGTCGTAAATGATGCTGCAGAGTCCCCGTATGCGGTGTCCAACTCATCTTTGATTCGCATGGGCATATTGCCATTCAAAGGCCAATATTAAATGGCAGCTCGACACTCATTTTTATCCATTTTCACAGAAACTCTCATGATTCACCCAAATGATTTTCAAACAAATACCGAGTGTCCAAAATGACCGAAATGTTGGTATCTTTTAACACATTTCCAAACACATTCCCCAACTTGTTGAAGGGTGCTGCCATCTTCATGTTGAGGTCAGCTTTTCAGACAACCCTCATTTCACTAATATTTCTATGAATAAGACCCCCCAGTTTAACCATTAATACCTTGTATTGTTACATATGTACCCTTCAAACCTTTTTAGGGTAGGTAAAGTCAGAAGAAACCCTCATTTTTAAGGTAATTCAGGAAGTTTATTTCGTCTTACTAATTCATTCCATACTGCCCTGTTCTAGTGTGCTTCTCTTGCCTTGTCACAATCATGCATGCTCTTTTGTTCTTAAAACTTTTAATATTGATTTTAAAAATCTCTTCAACCACATTCACTATGACTTTCTTGGTGTACCCTTTTTTGTGTATCAGTATACTGCATACACCACCTATTGATCATGAATGAGCAGTTATATGCTCACTTTCCAGATAATCCCTTCAGAAAAAGAGATACTAGTTTATTTATATTGGTAAAATGAGCAGGGCAGTCCTGGTTTTTACCTGTGGCAAGCAAGAGAAAATGTGCTGCAACTTACCAGTAGTGTGGTAAGTTCACTGACAGGGAATTTTGCATCTAGCACAGGTACTGCTAAGGCGAGTACCCTTGCATACCCTATGTATATACATGATGTGTACAAGTCAGAACTCTCGTAAAGAAACAGCGTATCATAATGATAATGAATAATAAGTTAAGTCTGTTAACAAATTTCAATGCCACTCTTATTTGGTGCACTAGAGATGTTTCATGAAGATAACATTAAATTGGAGTTAAATTGTACTTGCCTATATCACTGTATTCTCCCAACTGAATACTATATTAAGTATGGATGTATGTATTTGGCAGTGACCTTAGAAAAGTGTTTTGAGCTGATAATTTTTGTACCTTTTATAGTTTCTGCATTTTCCTGGGTATAGGATTCACAGTCGTGTAAGACAATATTTTAATACATATTTCTTGACTATGCTGTAAAGACTTTTTACTTTTTGACAGATTTTTATATTAAGGTGCAACGTGTTTCACCGACTTTTGGCATCGTCAGATACAAATTTTCTTAACAAACAATGCGTAAATATATATGCTCAGGAATGAGTGGGGGTGGGACGAAGGGAAAGGGAAGAAGGGCCTGAGAGGGGTGGAGGTGATCAGGTGCGGTGAAGGGTAGGTTTTACCATTTCCAGGCTAGTTTCTTAGAAAGGAGTGGGGAGAGGGAGGGGAACAATTGATCATTACAAAGGGTCACGTTAGGGTTTGCTCAGTGCCTCCTTATCTCCATTTACTTGAGAGCATCCATTTTTAATCCTTTTGGGAGTATATGTAATATTTCTGGGGAAAAGTCACTCCTGTGGTCAAATTCTAGTAGTTGCTTAGCAAAGAGAGAGATTTTTTTCTTATTTTTGTGACACCTTGGGTGTTCCTTGGCTCGCAACTTGACATTCCTCCCTGTCCGACCAGCATAAAAGGTGTTGCAATTCTCACATTTCAGTTTATAAATTTCTGATTTAACAAAGGTTATCCTCTGTGTCTTAACTCTTAAAAGAAGGCTATCCTGTGTGTTTTAAAGCAGGCATTTATAAATTGAAATTCGAGAATCTATGGAAAAGTACAAAGTCTTTTAAGTATGGATAATAAATACTTCCACGAAGTGAAGCCTGAAACAGTAGAACATATTTCTTGTTATTGTATTTACTTGTGCATCCATTGAATTAAACCTCTGGCTTCTGGCTCTCCCCCTGCCATACAATCTAGCTGTGGCTTGCAGGGTACCATGTAGAAAAAAATCAGAGAAAAAGCCACCTGTTGGGACAACCAGAATAAAAATTGGAATATTTGAAGGCCCCTACCACACATTCATAAAATTGAACATGATTACATTATCTTCAAAATACATTATAGAATGTGTGCTTAACAACAATCCGTGCATATTCCAATTTTCTTCCATTTCCAACAACCAGTGAGGGACCGGATGCTGCTGAAGGGGGAGGTAATGCTGAGAACAGCTTGACGTCCTCTGTAGACCTCCATCGCAGTGTAACATCATTGTTGGATGCAATGCGTGATCTTCTCAGTAATATTCACTTCCCAGATGTCCCTCATGATGGAGATGTTGATGATGATGACAATGATGACAGTGAAGAAGACAACAATCCATATCACAGGCCATAGACTGAGCTCATCTTTTTGAAGTGACCAAAATAATTCTTATTACAACATTCTGTGTGAAGAGATCTCAGGTTTACAGTGAAATTTACTGCATGGAAAACATTATTGTTTTACAAGGACTTGCAAGAATTGAGTTCTCATATAGGCACTTGAAGTGTAAAATGTTTATATGTAGTGATGTAATAATTAATTGATGTAACTGAAGCTCAAAGAGACCTTTTTACTTGAAAGATCAATGGTAGTTCTATAGGGTTTCTGTGTTTTTTTAAGTTTCTTTTACTTTATCTAATTAAAAATTAACATCTAGAAAGATTTGCTTCTGGCTATCTTTTTTTAGATTTGCCAGCATTTTCCTTTAATCTCATGAACTCATATATGTGATTGCCTTTATATGTACATCAAATCGGATTCTCATCTCTAAGTATTGGCTGTGTCATTTAAGGTAGGCTTTTCTCATTTCTTGTATGTTTCCTTATGATCAGAAATAGGGAGATTTGTCCTTTGTTCACTACTGGAACTCAAAGAATGTACACAGCATATATTTATTGATTTGAGGATTTATGTGTAGGTTTAAGAGATGAAACGTGGTATTGTGTATAGCTGGTATTTCAGCCATGATGTGATAAAACGAAAGGCAGGGTAACCAAAAAGCCATAATATATGTTGCGTAAAACATCAGTTCCCCAAATATCCTTAGCACAAAAGCATGGATGTGCATTCCTTGTGCACAAAACTTTAAAAGCTATGCTTCATGGTTTCATGAAAGCAACATTGATTGTATATGTGCTTCATGAATATTTGAAAAAAACAGCGTACTTAAAATGTCAATAAGAAATCTTATAATACCTCTCAGTAGTTGTTTTAAGTTGTTGCTACTGATTGTATTATTCATTATAAGTGTATTGACTGAAAGGTTAGATTTAAATTTTGGAATGGTTAGGGAAAAGTCAGAATTATTTGTAGCATCATTTTTTCTGATAATTAATAATTGAATTTGACTTTGTCATGTATATAAAGCAAATGAAATAAATTGGTGTGAAATGCTTAAGCTTTCATTTTCAAATAAAAAACAAACATTAATAATAAAATATTGTACAATATTGAGCAAACCAAGTTAGATTTGGAAAGTATAATGAATATAGAATTCAGCATCCTTCAAATGTCATGTATTGAAAATATTGACTTCTAATGAAGCTTACTTGTGAATGGATTCAGTTAAGAAAGTTATATATATAATAGGTAATGGAGGGCACTCATAATATTTACATAAATAATAGTTTTAATGTATTTCTAGAAGAAAATATAAACTGCATAATTTTTATTTGATACTGTAGTCGTCATCAGATAAAATGCACATATGAATGTATAATTTCATTTCATGTGGTGTGTGAGTTTGCAAAAGGTTTATTCACAGTCTCTCATACAAAATTCTGCTTGGGGAAAGTTAAATTGCCTGAGAGGGAATTCTTCATAGACACCATTACTACTCATCAATTGAAGTGAAAAATAATGGCATCATGAGTATGCATTCAATTGAATTCTTTTCCATGCCCTCTCTAAAGTCACCAGGTTACGCTTATGCTTTTGCCTCAACAACCACATTTCTTTGGCATCCAAAAGTATAGTCCATATTGGAATTAAATTTTCACAACCTTATCAATTCAATGTATAGTCATAATTAGCTGCAGTTATGTTGTGTTAAGCTAACCAAAGATAATCTTGATATCTCAAAGTTAAAGTGAAATTTAAAGGCACTTCAATGTTGAAAGTTATATTTGGAAGATAGTGAATAAGTTTTTGTAACAGTTATTTAAGTAGTAGTTTTGAGTAGATACAGTACCAGTTTAGCAGTAACTATTCAAAAAATGTTTTTTTTTCTGATCAAGACAAAACCCATTACATTATACTAAGTGCATTGCTATAATTTACTATCGATGTTCACTCAGAAGACGTTATAGCATGCAGCTCACCGTTTCAATGCACCTGATTCAAGTCATATGTTGAATTTACTTCAATAAAAAAATGCTAAAACGGCCTTAAATTTTGATCAAATGGATATATTGTTGCTTAGAAGGCTTTTCAATGATATTGAAGTGGGAAGAGGAGAGGATTTTCTGGAAATTATTATTATTATTAAAATGTACATGTGCAAATAGACAAATGTCAGGTGGCACACAAGTCCCAAGTGTTACAATAAACTTGCCTTGGAAAAACAACATGGTTTCTGAAATACAATCAACATCACAAAAGATAATAAATAAAATCAGTCAGAAAAAAGAAAAAAAATACACTTTAAGGAAATTTCCAAACACCAATCTGTAGTACATAAAAAAAAGAAAATCCCCATTTCATTAACATTTGTTTCCCAATCAACAAGAAAAAAAATTAAGCTGTTACATTTAATTTTATGCAACACATCAATCAAATGATTACAGAAGTTGTTTACATCTTTTCTTAAAAGTTTGGACTCTGTTAGGAAAGGGCTAAAAATTTTTGCAGGTAAATTGTTCCAATCAACAATTGTTTTATTTAGAAAAGAAAATTTTTTTATTCGTTCTTTGTGCCCGGCATTTTACCTTAAATTTGTGGTCATTTCTCCCTATAAAATTCGGGTTCCCCGCCTCTTTCCTTAGATCTGCCCAAGCCTTCTCCCCATTCAGAATGCGGAACATTCCACAAAGTCTGCTTACTTTCCTTCTAGTTTGTAAAGGTTCCCAGCCCAGCGTTTTTAGCATGTCAGACACACTATCCATCCTCCTATGCTTCCCCAGTACATATCGGGCAGCCTTTCTTTGCACCTTTTCTAGTTTTTTGATTTGTCCTTCTTCATGAGGGTCCCATACTAGAGAAGCGTACTCCAAAATTGGTCTTACCAGGGTCTGATACGCCTTCTCCTTATGATTACGCCTCCTTATTATGAATCATGGGGCTCAATAGCTAGGTGGAAAATTGTTCTATGATTGGCACTTGCAGGACTAGTTGCATGCTGGTGGCACTTTCAGTGTTTCCAGGCAGTGTCACCAGAGTAGGGATGTGGTGTGGTGGAATGTAATGGTAAGTAATTAAGGATAAGAAAGAGAAAAAGAGACTATCAGGCAAAGTGGGATTGCTGAATGGATGCACAACAGCATGGGGAAGTAAGGTAAAAGGAAGAGGTCAGTGATTGGATTGAGGGAGGAGAAGGTTTAACTCCACAATATTATGTTTCTTTATTACTAATAAATTTTTGAAAATCATATGAATTAATTTCCATCTGCAAATCCAATATTTCTCTTCCCCTGCATATCCATTCTCTTTTTTTGCTTTTCTCTCTGTTTTATTTTTCATTCTTTTCTATGCCCATTTTTACTCAGTCCTTAGCACCAACATATGGGCCTTTTTGTAATTGCTTCTTCACCTAATAAAGTTCTTCTTTTAAAGTATTTACTACTTTGCCCATATATGCTCTCCAACTTTAATGTTTACATTTGACTTCCTATCATAGTTAATGTACCAAATATCCCAGTATACGCTATGGTATCATTTGCATATATTATGTTAATTGATATTCTAAAAAAGTAATATAGCAGCCAATATAAATTAAGTGTATTTATCTATTATTTTTTTCAATGCCTAATATGGTAGACCAGTTTACAACTAAGCAATCCCAAGAAACTATGGGAGATGCCACAGCAGTAACTTTTAATGGAGTCATCCATGAAGATGCATTTAAATGCAACAATCATTTGATTATAGAAGGATTGTGCAAATATGACTGATGGTTTTTATAGCAAATGAGTTGTGTGCTAAATCAATACCACAGGTAAGAATCAAGAACAAGGTTCCCAAATAAAGTTCATGCATAGTAATGGAGATGAAATGATGATGGTATATATCAAGAAACCTTCAGACATAGGTGTACATATTTTAAACTACTGAGAAAAAAGCTGAGGCAGGAATGCAATTTGGGATTATGCAAAGACGGAAGTAGAAAAGATAGGCTAATAGTTTTGCTGGTTTGGAATGTTTACAATTTTAAATAAGGCCAATTCAAGATGTGAAAATACTTTCTCAAACTGTGCTGATTTGAGTTTCATCTTGAGCATGAAAACTATACACTTTGGTAGTTCTGTTCTTGGAAAAAAACAAGATATTCATTAAAACCTCAAACTTTTCAAAAATCTCTTTTATAGAAGTTCATATGCTTAAGGTTTATATTAGGTTTTCTGCCTAAAATTATTTGAATCCATATATTGAGGAAATCTATGTTGGGTCTTAACCATTGGCCTGATGTCCCCAAAATATAATTGTAGGCTCAGGCCATGAATGGCCAGAAGAATTTTTCAGTTATCAAACAAATACTTAGTCTTGATCAGTCGAAGATATAATAAGGAAAATATTTTTTTTAGTTCCCTTACGTTTATGTTGATGGAAATAGGTTTCTCCTGTAAATCATGCTTTTTTCAATAATCCAAATCCTATGTTTTTAGTTTTGATGATTTTTTCACTACCAATGTTTTCCATCTTAAATTTCATATTCATTTATTAAAATAGTTTTTTTATATACATACAGAAAATTTTCAAAATAGAAAAACTACAGTTTTCCAAAAAAATGTATGACTGAGATGGATAGAAATATTGCTTCATGTTAAAAGAGAACTACTGACATAATATTCTTCAGAAAATGTAGAATAATTTTCACAGATGCATGAAGGTGAATGAACCCCTTTTATCAGACTTATGTAATACCCATGTTATGTGGCTGATGGTTATATATTACATGTGGTTTTCTTATGCTTCTGGTGAAATTACCAGATTCACATAAAATGTGTGCAGAACCTATTATTTTGATCATACTGACACCTACAACTTTGCCCAAATCATGTGATTTTTGGGTACCAGATCTTAGGAAACCATAGGTGACACCCCTCCCCTCCTGATGTGTCTATTTCAAGTGGAATTCAGCTTCATTATGTGAACCCTAAAGGAAATGCCTGCACAATATTGCAACATTCTATACCCTTTTTTGCTGTGTTTTCCAACTCCCCCTTCAATCCCTTGTCCCTCTTCATAGGATTGATGCCTCACATGGCCTACTGCCAACAGTGGGGTGCCAATTCTCTACCTGTGACATTGGGGGTCAGGGCCATAAGTTGCATGGCCATGGAATAAATGATTTTTTCATTCTTACCCTCCAGTTCTGCATGACCTGTCTTGGTGATGGTGGTCTTTCATATGAATGGTTGTGGTTCATTTTTATTCCCTCCTTTTTAGTATGCCCTTATAAACTTTTTTGGTGGTTGAAATTGACATTTGTTTGGAACTAAGTTTTCCACGAGCATGTATTGGGATTCCCACATCTTTTTCTTCCTTCACAAGTTTTTTAGTGAATATTTTTCCCTTTTCCTAACCCTTTAAAACTTCACAAAACACCCTTCCTATCCCTTGCATCTCCCACTTGATGTTTGTAATCCCTGCCGCACACCTTTTTGGTGGATTCCGGGGCATTTTTGTAGATGAATATTGACAACACAATTTGAATAGTCCTCCTGTATGTTAGCAGCTGGGAGTATGGCTTTTCAGGTTGTGTAGGTACTTCTTCTTTGGAGCTCCAATATTATCTAGCAATTCAACTTTCAGGTTGATTAATGTGGTTTTACACATACACTATTTAAAAAAATATTAATAGTGTTTCAAGGTAATGGTTTATTGGTGGTTGAACTTAAGAGTTCCCTTTTCGTAGGTATACCTATCCTTTGTCAAGCCATTATGAGGAGCCTATAATGCTGGATACATAGGAAGTAATTTTCCCAAATATTTTGAAATGAAAAGTTCTACCACTCCAGAATTTAAGGGACATGGCTATATTTTCCCTTCCCCTGCACACTTTCCAATCCCTCAAACATTCTGACATTCCTATTTTATTAGTTTTACTATCAAGTAATCAATTTAAAGCTTAACCAATTTCTCTTTCCCTATTTTCCTCATTATACTTTTACTCTCCTGACTTATATGTTTCATAATTTAGGTTTCTCATCCTATTGCCACCTTGAAAATGTTGGTGTAGCCCTACTTAATAATAAAAATTATAATCTCCGGGCAAATACAAAGAATATAATTATATTTATCATAAATATTTTTGACCAAAAACATACACGGCCGTAATTTTTATGAACAGAAATGAAAAGTGAAAGTGTTATGGTTAGATATTTAAAAGTTTTTGTCTGTCTAATGGGAAATATCTGCCATGAAATTATCTCTAAAATATCATTAAAATGAGATTATCATAAAAAAAATGAATTATTAAGACTTTCGCCGTATGCAGATTATACGAAAATCCAGCATTATGAATGTAAGTTCGAAAGGCCGCGTTGGTTGGTTCATAACCACAACGCTACCTGTTGGATATTGGCACAACTTAATTACAAAACAATAACAAAGTCGGGCTGCAAAATGGGTATTTAATTGTGATGGTAATCTTGGTCGGTAAGTTATCGTATGCATTTCTTTTAAATGTACGAACACCTTCATCTCACATGGTTTTTTAAACTAAAAATGTGGTCGAGATATAAGAGACATTAATATCGTATTCATCGAATTTCATGGCGTGTCCTAAGTCATAAACGCTACCCGGACGCGAGAATGGCATAAAACTTGCTAGGCAAGTGAAAATTATTACTATATTAACGTTCTACTGGTTTTTACACCCCATTTGACGTAACATGGAATCTAAATCCTCTAATTTTTATTCTAATAGCTTTAATTGTACTTTTGAGTAAATAATGCCCGTGTGTTTCTCATCTTGGGACATTACGTGATGTTGCAGTGGTATGGCGTTATTTTCATTTTTTCTACGGCTTTGTTCTTTATATTACGAACCATTCAATGTTGGTCCCTAAACGTTATTTTATTGTTTAAATCTGATTGTATAAGCTTCGTTCTTTTTGTAGGAAAATTATGAAAAACTGATTCGCCCGACTATTTAAGTTTTTTAATTGAATAAAGTTATTGATAGAATTTATTGCGTTTTGAAAGAATATATTTAGTCTTGGTGATCTTTGGGTCAGTAATTGATGTATGGATGTTCTAAATGTGTAAATTGAAGCTAGCGCTTTCTTACTAAAAACAAATGTAATTAACAAGTAATACAAAACATAAAAGAAGGGAAATTATTGAAAGTATAACGCAAGAAAAACTGAATGATTACAAGTAGTATTTTCAATTCTTCCAGATGCTGTGATGCTCTCAGTATCGGTGCATGTGAGGAAACATGGTCATTAACCGAAGTGATGCGAAGAAAAGAAAGAAGGAAGGAGAAATGCTCCAAAACTCTCTGCCAGAGAGCCCTAAAAGGTTTTAATTGGTATTCCTACAATTTCTGCTTGCTAAGTGTAAATGCGAATGCCTTATTTATTCTGCTTGTATTACAGAACTAAAGTTCATGCTCAGAGAAAATTTGCTCAGGGGTCTAGTCTCAGCAGCCCAACGATGACACCGGTAAAGGATAAAGATAAGTCAAAGAGCAATGGATCAGTCTCTTCATCTGAACTCATTCCATCCAAGAGACCAAAAACGGAAGATTTCTTGACCTTTCTGTGTCTGAGAGGTATTACAAATGTATCATGTGATTACACGAGTAAAAATCATGAGTCAAGTGAGGTTACCATCAATTAATCTTTTGTTTTTATATTAATATTACTATTTATTGGTACCAAATTCTTGTTGAGAACTTGATGTATTTTTATTTTCGTTTTTTATTATTTTTTCGATCATGACTTAGTCATTGTTTTGTCACTTTCTAAATTATCGAATAACTGTTGGAAAATTTTAGACCTTTTTTTCATGTGTGAGTGTGTGTGTATATATATTTATTCACACACAACATTCACTCTGCAGAAATTACTTGTTAACCAGATATCACGCCATGTCTATTTCAATTTAAAGGACTTAGAAGCAAATAATTGGGTAAAAAGTAGTACCTATCAATTTAGTCTGCCCATTACTTTGTTACACATTGCTTCCTATCTTAACAAAGGAAAACCTACTATGTACTTGCATTATTTATTTTGCCTCTGACCGGCATTTATGTAGTTTTCTTTTTCCACAAACTAAAATAGTTTGAAAATAATTTACTCCAATTTCTCAAACCTCACAGTCTTTCTTTATCACTGCCTTTGGTAGTGATGAAAAGGGTGCCATGCATCTATTTTTTATTTAGCTTTAAAGAATGTATGCTTTTATTGTGTCTTATATAGATTAAACACCCTAAATAACAATCTACATTTATCTCTTTAGGAACACCTATTCTACCTCCCAGGCTAGATTTCTTTAACCTTGCCTCTGTCCCTGATGGCCAAGATGATGAGCAGATGCAGCAGGTGCCAGAAGTCAATAAAGAATCAGTACGAAATAAGACTGTCCCCATACACTCAAATAGTAGACCCTCAAGCAATCCAATGCCCCCTCCCAAAAGTAGTCCGAAGTTAAGTGTGAAGGCTACGGAGAAAAAGACTGATGCCTGTGATTTATCTGTTAGTATACTTACAATTTCAAAGGCTGCAGTGATGTGTGGGTGCAGTTTTCATCATTGTCTTATTATGGCCTTTTTTCTCTAATCCATCAGACTAGTGGTGTGAACAGGAGAAATGAGAGAAATGAATCTAAAGATTCTACCTTGAGGAGTGGAAATAGTATCAACAAGAGGTCAACCACTGCCGTCCAAGCTCTGAAGAGGAAGTATCAAGAGCAACGTCTGGCAAAACAGCGTGGGAATACATTAAGTAAACTTGTTCAAATAGGTTTGTTCATTCAGATCATCTGATTAGAAGTTCTTGTTAATCAAGATGTGTTTTTAATTGTCCTTAGATTTCATTGGCACTATTTATTTGTTGTGCTGGTTAGGTAATTTATAGCAGAAGCCTTCAAATATGTGCTGATTTCTTAAATAAGAATTATTGCAGGCCGAGGGGAAAATGAGCGTATGAAATCAACTTTCAGTTACTCAGCAACTACACAACCATGACATATAACTGTTTACTGCTCCTCATTCTTTCTCTCCCTCTCTCTTGACTACCACTTCCCCTCTTGACTACCTCTTAGTTGTCATCCATAGACTTCTTAGAATAACAACTCACGAACATGTATATATTATGTTTCATATGGGTCGTGGTAGTCCAAGGGTTGAGCTTTGGACTACTGATCGGAGGGCCTGGGGTCAATTCCCAGGCAAGCGCCTCTGGGCATCCTCAGCTCCACCCAAGCTTTGTGATTTTTTAAGTGTCAGATCTTCCTGGAAAACCATGACTGGCACAGGGAAGGAACTGGCCCCCCTACACTGAGGTGTGGATTTCACATGCCATCAGACTTAGTACTGGGTGAATTCTACCATCAACTACCAAACTAACCTTCAGGTTGATTAATGTGTTGATGGTTATGTATTGGGCACATATATATTTTATTCATAAGAGTTCATAATGAGTAAGAGATTTTTTCTTTAACACTCTAATTGTTTGCCCACCTAATTGCAAAATCTGTGAAATATACCCCAATGATGTTTTCTTTCATCAGACATACACTGTGCTCAGCAGCTAGTTCTGCCTGCTGTTGCTATGTTGCCTCAGAGAATCCTTACACAAATATAATCAATTCCATGGAGGGGTACAATTCACTGAAATGTAAACTGTCTTGTGTTTTATCACCCTAGTGTGAGTATTTAGAAAGTAATTTTTCATTTATTAGTCAGATTTTTTCTTCCATATGGTATTAAGAAAAATATTAACTGACTTACTTGATACACTCTTATGTTAGGAGCTTTATTCTTGAGAGAGTTAGCATGGGATGTACCCTTTTTGTACTGTGGATTTTTCTTTAAGAAATGGCAAGGTTCTTTGGCTCCATAGACAACCTATTCCCTGCTTGAATTGCTAAAATCCACTTCAGGGAACTTTGGCTGCCAACTCTGTAGCATTAGAATCTTTTGAAGTTTTTGTTAACTTTTTGTTCATGGGTCATAACACTAAAAGGTCCTTCTACCAGGCATTTTCAAACTTCATCCATTTTAAAGTAATTATATTTCCCCATCTGCTCTGGAAAAAAATTCTTTGTGTTCCCATGCTCTTCAGCTCCTAATAAAATAACGGTTTTGAGTTATTGTGATTCAAACCATGTATCACTTTAATAGTGAGAAACAGTTTTTCAACTACAACGTATGTATGTTGTAATCTATAGACATTTGAAAAGTTTCTGACCAAATCAGTGGTAAGTAGAATTAATAAAAATAGTGACTTGATGGCCACTATTTTTTCCCAATGTATTGGCTACTTATTTGTCAAATATATAGTACTAGTACCAATTAAAAGTAGCTCACCACCTTAAATTTGGGCACACTATTTAGTCTGTGATTTCCCATGAAAACAAAGTTTTTCATGCCTCCTTGTGCATAGCAACATTTAAATGTCAGGATTTCTAGCCTAAGGTTAAACAATTCTATAAATAATTGACTTGTTGCATTGTAATAGGACCTACAGTTGTACTGATATCTGTTTTAGTAATGAAAAGTACACATTGACTATATTGCACTTAACATCTCACAATTAAGTATTAGCTGCTTAGGCCTTCTAACTGAGTACAACCTCATGAGATGTGTGTATTTTTGTGTATGGGCAGAATATGTACTGCCTTAAAAATATCCCATGGCTCATTATAATTTGGAAGAGCAAGACAGAAGATAAGGACAAGGGCATAAACACTAATCATTTCAAGTCTAATGGAAGTAGTTACTCAAAAATGGGTAAGAATTGATTTCATTCAGGCAACTTCAAAAGTTGATTCCATTTCATTTGTACATAATAGATGTATTTGTGATTGTTGCTTATGTGTAAAGTTGTTCGTATTCAACAGGACTTGTGAATAGCTAGCTCAATAAAAAGATTGCAGATTTCCGCAATGGTACATTTCCAAAGCCTTTTGCTTTCTATAGGAACACCACCCTCCTCCATCTCTCTCCCATTTAATTATGGAAAAAGATGGTTGGTTTCCACTGATTGGAAAGTAGCTTGTCAAGTTTGAGATCCTTTGTGGTGGGTGACTAGATTTCTCTTCTAGGTAAATGTTATCATTTATGATCTTACCTGAATTCAGCAGCCATTTTCAGGGTAATAATAATAATAATACCTTTATTTGTCCAGAGATTTGTTGCATATCCATACACAAATATAGAACACGTCATAATGCAATACATATATACACATACCAATACACTAGTAGAGTGGTAATTCCATATATTCATTTACCGAATAGAACATATGATTTTTTAATAGTTTAAACAGCTTTTTCTTGAAAACAGGTACTTTTGTTTCATACTTGATTTCATGGGGAAGTTTATTGAATAACCTTAAGCACATTACTTTGAGCAGTATTGTGAGTCCTGACATACGGTTGGTGCAGGTCATTGCAGGTCCTTGTATGCAGGACTGTGGTAATCGTGGTTGGACTTGTATTGAGAAATATTACCCTTTGCATGCAAGATGACAATAAATATATTTTTGCAAGGTACAGGTAATAAACCAAGTCTTTTGTTCCATTATGGGTAAACCACTAATTATTGGATTCCACAGAGTAATGTAGCATGTATGTTCAAAGCTAAATTGTTTGTATTGAAAGTATCAGTTGTGGATATTATCTGTCTGCACATGATACTTAAAAGCAAAAAGTCAGTATGGTGGAAGGCTTTATGGCATCAGTGGCAGCCAACTTAACATGCCACATGGCAGAGGTCTCAGGAACGTATTTAAAAATCATTCGTCAGCAAAACTAATTTTTCGCATATAAGATTTAAGGAAACTGGAAAATAGTTTTGGGTTCAAATTGGGAACTATTAAATTTTCTTTTCAATCTCCTAAGTAGTGCCTGTGGAAGATTTTGTTGGGGAAAATGCTAAACATAACATAATCCTCTAATGGTGTTGTCATAGTCTTTCCAGTAAAGAATTTGTCCCGTTTGTTATGATTTGTTTTTCATTTTTGGAAGCTGTTACAAAAAGTCCTTTAAATTCTACATAAAAAATTTCAATTGTTATAACATATTAATTTTTTACAGTTAAGGAGAAAAGTATGATGCGTACGAGATCATCAACAGTATCAGAATCCATCCACTTAACGACTCAACGAAGTCAACCAATCGTCAAACTGGAGAAGCTGTCAAAAAGTAAAATATTAAAAAAGATTTCAGAAAAGCGTGTTATTTCACCAAAGAAAGAGCAGGCCCCTAAGAAAGTGATATCCAGGAATCCAAACTCGCATAAGAGGTACTTAAATATATTTAGCTATAGTTCCATTAACCCTTCCTAGTACCAGCTTATTGGCCAACTAATCTCTCAGTCACTGCTCTGTGAAAAATACTTGATCTGGTGGCTTATTATAATTTTATTTGCTGTATATTATTTCATAATGCAATGATAAGTAATCACTTCAGATACCTGATTTTATGAATTTACATTAGAAAATTATAAGGCTTCAATAATTTTTCTAGGTATTATTATTATTTAATTTATTAGATTAATGAATGACTAAATAAAGTACGTGTAAGCCTGCAATCTAGGTAATGGTTCACACCTCTTTTGTTATTGAATACTGTGAAACAGTTGCATTTTATTTGGAAAAAAATATGTGAACATTTTAAATTATCCAATGATAACTAATTTTACATGCCAATAAAAGATTTTAGATGAGAATGAGGATGTTTATGAATAAGAATTTGAAATTATTCCATTTGGAACCTTCTGAAAGTGTTAAAAGTGTTTTGAAATTCAATTGATCAATAAGAATGGTTAATTTTTCAGGATAACCAGGAGCATTGTGCTTCCAAAAGAGAACCTGCCAAAATCATCAAAATCTTCCAATTCCACAAATATGGCTGTGAAAAGTTCACCTAAAGTTGATCCTAATACTCCAAAAAGAGGTAGCCTAAGGAGCCATGGAAGTTTACCCTTGCTTGAAGAGGAAAGTTTCAGTAGCAGGAGAAGGAGTTTATCTCGGACAGTTCAGGTTGAAAAACAGCCAATTAAACCTCTGAAGGAATCAAATAAAACTGTCACGGTGAACATTCAGGATAAAAAGACTCATACCTCAAAATCTTCAAAGGGTATGTATATTAGTATGAGTAATGAAAACTTGTTGGCATTTATTTCAGCCAAAACATTGTGATGAGAATAAACATTACATACATTTTATGCTTATGGGGAAAGAGTCATCTAGTGATTATAGTGTCTGGCTATTGTTTGGAGGGGCCAGGTTCAATTCCAGGGAAACCACAGACAGCCCATGGACATGGGCAGGAAATGGCCTCTCTACCTTGATGTGTTAATTTCATATGATATTGGCCATAGAATGAGATAAGTTCTATCCTCACTAATCAAACCAACCTTCAGGCTAATTACTAGTTTTTGTCATGCATATTCAATTGAGTCTTGTTATTTTAACCCTCAAAAAACCAAAAAGATGTGAACTTTGATGTGACAGGTTTAGAATAAATGACCAGGTTTTATGTGATTCTGTTTTTGGTCATTGGAATTATGCTAGTGTTTTATCTTCTCATTAATCCCTACAATGCTGAACCAAAACTTGGATTATTTTATGATGGCTTGCTGCTATTTCTTGGGATTTTGTTAGCTTTATGGAACAACAAACATGTGTTGGGCCATCACTTTTCAATATTGAAAATAAATATTGCTTTATTAAATAGCTTTATATCTGTCAATTGGCATCTTCAATCAGTCATTTACTGAAACTTGTAGTATGGGCTATCCATCCACCCCCTGTAATTATTCATTGTAATAATTATTCATCTATTTTTTATTAATATTTGCTGTTTTAAAAGTGAAAAGGTTTTTTTTTCTCTTTCCCTTATTTAGTATTTCTGTTATATACCACTAAATTGGTGAAATACACCTACTCTCTTCAATTATAGCTTTTCTCCCAAATTTGAGTTTTAGTTTGGCAGATTACTTTCTGTAATGGCAGCAGCAATGGCAGTTCTTCTAATCTGCCAGCATATAGAATCCCTTTTCCATATCTCTGGTGGTGATTGAGATGATTTTTTTGGCTAACTAACTGAAAGTTCTTCCAAAAATATTTTTTTAAACTTTGCCCGATTGTTTTATTTTGCAATTTTATCACCATTAATATCAATTATGCATTCAAAATTTCTTGCTTATCTCATGAAATATCATTATGGACAATTAGAAAGCAGCACGTATTATTGTTATTTCTCCAGAGGTTGATGACAGTGCTTTCTTGGGAGGTTAACAATTGAGAGTTATCCCCTTAATGAGGATGGCTGAACAACCCTTCTCTATTCCTCTGCAGTTTTAAGGATTCTAAATATAAAAACATTGACATTTTTATAAATCACACCACTTTGCTTTTCCACATAAACTTTTTATTTTCACGACCCAGGTTTTGTTATAGCATAACATCATCAGACCTGATGATGTTATGCTATAACGAAGCCTGCCTGATGTTGTTATGCTATAACAAAACCTGGGTCGTGAAAATAAAAAGTTTATGTGGAAAAGTAAAGTGTTTTGATTTATAAAAACGTCAGTATGAAGATTTTCCACCAAGTTATGCCAGAAACTGTTTTATTTATAAAAACATTTTTTAGCAAACAAAATTACTAACAATTTTATGGTTTAATTTTATTCTCCTTAAAAAATATAGATACATATATGAGGGTGGCCCCAGATGTACCCGACCCAACAAAGAAAACACAAAAATTGTGGGAAGAATGTATTTATTTTTCAACATAATCTCCTTTCAGATCTATACACTTTTCCCAGCGATGTTCATTAAGTTTGATACCCTTTTTATAATAAGAACTGCCATGCTCTTCAAAATAGCCATTAACTGCCAAAATCACTTCTTCACGATTGGAAAATCTTTGACCACCGAGCCATTTTTTCAAGTTTGCGGACAGAGAATAATCTGAGGGGGCTAAATCTGGCGAATAGGGAGCATGAGGTAGCAATTCAAACTTTAATTCATGAATTTTAGCCATTGCAATAATGGATTTGTGAGCTGCTGCATTGCCTTGATGAAACAACGCTTTCTTCTTAGCCAAATGCGGCCGCTTTTGCTTGATTTCTTCACTCAAACATTGCAAGTTCACATAATTCTCACCGTTGATAGTTTTTCCTTTTTCAAGATAGTCAATGAAAATGAAATGAAAATCCCAAAAAACCGATGCTATAGATGAAATGGTCTTCACCTTCTTTGGAGCTGGTTTTGGAATCCATTGTTTTGATTGTTCTTTTGTCTCAGGTGTGAATTAATGGACCCATGTTTCATTCATGGTTATGAAATGCCCATAAATTCCACTTTGTCACTGTGAAACTTTGCTAAACACTCAATTGAAACATCTTCATAACACTGGTTTTGCTCGAGTGTGAGCAAACACGGCACACATCTTGCACACAGCTTTCTCATGTCCAAATTTTCAGCTAATATGTGATGTACTGCACTTTTTGAAATGCCTACTATGTCTGCTAACACATGCATTAACAGTCGACAATCATACAGTATCACTTTGTGGATTTTCTTCACCATTTCTGGAGTCGTCACCTCATTTGGTCGACCAATAGGATGCTCGTCTTGACAGCTTGTATGGCCTCATTTAAACCCTGCTACCCAATATTTTACTGTTATAAACAAAGGAGCAGACTCACCCAGAGTAGAATCCAGTTCACCTTTTATATTGGTTGGGCTGAAACCTTTCAAATAAAAGTATTGTATCACATAACGATGACCACTTTTCTCCATTTTTACTAATTCACTGAAAAAGTTCACTATTGATGGCTGCCAAACAAATACTAAACAACGTGGCATCTTCAAACTTGAAGCATATGCTTTATAGATTGCGTAATTTCTATTACAGTGATTTTTCGAACAACTACCGCCATCTCTAGTTCAGGGTGGGTACTTAAGGGACTTACACCTTCGTATACTGGTTTAATAAGTTCTGAACTTCCTATTATAGTTTCATAGTCCATGAGATAGAAATTTGCAAATTAATATTATGCTATAAATGCTTATTTGAATTCCTAACTTAATATTTAAATGTTCTTCCAAAGGTAAATTGTTTCTAAAATAAGAACTTATTTTATCATTGAGCCTAGCTCAACACTGCCCTCAGTTATTAGATGGAGAAGTCTTATGAAAATTAACATCAATCGTCCCATGACCCACTTTTCTCAGGCCATATCACATAATCTGGTGTCTCCCGGAATATTTACCTTAATAAACTCCTTTTTCTGGCGTAACTTGGTGGAAAATCTTCATGTTGACGTTTTTTAAAAATAAAACCACTTTGCTTTTCCACATAAACTTTTTATTCTCACAACTCAGGTTTCGTTATAGCATAACACCATCAGGTGATGTTATGCTATATAGCATATGTTATGCTCGATATGTTATCACCTGATCATGTTATGCTATAACGAAACCTGGGTCGTGAGAATAAAAAGTTAAGTGGAAAAGCAAAGTGGTTTTATTTTTAAAAAAACGTCAAAATTAATAAATTCCTCTCGGGTCTTCCATTTTCCTGGTAGCTTACGACAAAGTATTTGATATTTTACATATATTCTGTGTTAATTACAGTTGTGTAGAGGTTAATTTTAGTACCATAAATAGTATTGTATTTTTATATCTTAGATTAAATAAGTGGTAAAGCATAAGTAAAAAGATAATGATTGTGTGGTTACTAAGCTAAACTGGGATGTCCCCACCCTAGAGTGAAAAGTTTATAGTTTTGAGGATTGTGTATCACAGAAAGGTAACATGTAATTCAGTTATATATTTTTCTTCTCGCTTCAGATCCTGGGAAAGAGTTTGTAAGCTCTTTGTCTGACTTTTCCTCTGATGATGACCAACCTCTGGTTAGGAAGACAACTAAAATTTCCATTCAAAATGTGAGGAGAACAAAGCTAGTGAAAAAAGCTCTAAAAAGAATGGTAATGAAGAATAAGAAGCCCACTCGAATGATAACGCGTTCTCAGCAGCATCGATCTGTAATAATTACTAGTCGGTAAGTTTAAAAAAAAATCTTTTAAGTAGTATAGATTTGCAAAAAGTATAGTGTTTAATTACTTTGCGCCCATCTTCACAAATAAATGAAATATTTTACATGATCTTCACTGCAGTTTATCTGATGGTAAGTGGTGGAACCACCATGCAAAGAAGTGGCAAATGGTTTAAAGTAATTCATATCTTATAGTTGTTCTTACCATATGCTGTTTGTAAGAAGAAAGTACCTTAATCAATTAGCTCCAGATTGTCTCATAATTACGTATTAGTCATCCACTCCACACACATAATTTGATTACTGAATAACTAATTGCACTACAGGAGCTATCATATAAACTTCAAATGTCTACAATAATTTGTAGCTGCTGGAATTTTCTCCACATCATCCAGATCCTTCATATTCATTCTCTATGTATGATCTGACAATCAAGTAAAATAACAGTGTTCCCAAACTTTTAAATCACTTCTACCAACAATGCATTTAATAAAAACTTTTGTCCATGATTATAATGGAAGTATATTGGGATATGATAAGAAGTTTTAAAGATAATTATCCCAAGATTCTGAACTGAATCAAGCACTTCCAAGTCATGAGTTAAGGTCATAATGTACCATTTAAGAAGGCATAGAAAGATAATTCATGTTCCACATTCAAACCAGTAACTATGCATTTTATGTTACTGAATGCAGCAAATTTCAGTTGTGTAGAATCAGGGTAGAACCTTCATCAAACTGTTACATAGTAGATATTTTGCATATTTATAATATGTATACCTATTAAATATCAGACGTCCATAATTAATGTCCCATATGTTGACTCCTTGGCACCATTCATTGACAGTAGGCTAATGCAAACACATTTCTTGATCATCCTAATTTTACCTAATTACTCACATAGTGGCGCAGATGACCTCAGTTATCCATTGCCTCCCCTTATAAATTCTACTCTTGATTATTGCATGAGGCAGATGACTAAAAATTTGATTATTTATATGTATGTTAATACAAATTTTGGCACTACGGAAATGGAACAATCAATTTTAATCAACTTCCATTGCCATTGTCCTTAATTTTAACTGTTAAAAAGCTGAATGTGATATTGCTCAATATCATGATACTCTGTCCCCAGAATATCTCACAGACCTACCCGAAAGACAAAGGAAGCTGCTGCAGTATTTATGGAGCTTATTGGGAAAAAATGGACATCTCCCGAAGAAGATAATGGAGAAGATGACTTAGTAGCTCTTGTAAATTTCCCTGATGTTCGGAAGTCAAATAAGTTTGGTATGTATTCTTCATGTGGCAACAACTAATAATATTTCTATTTCCTGTCATATCTCATCTAAAAAAATTTTTTATTCAGGTAAAAATGAAAATGAGAATAAGATAAAGAATCCTGGTGAATCTTCAAAAAAAGAAATTTCTTCACCAAAAGAAAAAAATAAGCCTCTGCCAAAGAATGAAGTTTCCACTAGAAGAATTGCAGATAGTGTGAAAGAAGAGAAAGGAAAAAGAAATGTTAAAGATAAAGCTGAATCTGGTAAATCAAATGCAGGAAAGGAAAAGAAATCAGTAATATCTCACAAAGAAAGAATAATTCGAGAAAAAATGCGAAGGAATGCTGGAAAAGTTATATGCAACAAGACTGCACATTCAAAGTATATTACTAGTGGCATTACTGGAAAGAGGATTCTTTTAAAAGCAAAGACGCAAATTAGTCAAGTTCAAACAAGAAATAGGTCTTTAAGGCATGACTCATCAGATGATATCCCGAAGAAGCACCCTACTTTAGGAAAAGTGGTAGTAGCAGATGACTCTGAAAATAAATTAAAATCCAATCGTATGACTCGTCAAAGCATTAAGGGATCAGAAGAAGCTAAAGTTAGCACTTCACCCAAGGTTAGTGTTGAAAGTAAAGAGGAATTGAAAATCAAATCATCTGATGGTGTCAACCCCTCTGTCCATTCATTCAGGCCCTTACGAAAGTCAGTTTCTAGAACTGATGCTGCTCATCAATTGCTGAGCTCGAGTCAATGTGAAGATAAGTTTAGTGATTCTGATGAAGAGCCGCTGGGTCGTAAGGTAATAAAGCATTTAAGGCAGTCTGGAGGTGCAGGTAAATCTCTGACAGAAAGCAGAGAAGTGGTGGAAAAGGCTAAGGTGGTTGAGGTAAAGGCAGATGAAAAATCAAAAGAGTTAGTTAAAAAGATTGATGAAAAATTGAAAGATCCAGTTAAAAAGAAAGATGAAAAGTCTAAAGATGTGAACAGGAAGGTTACTGAGAAACCTAAAGATAGCAAAAAGGTTATTGATAAACCCAAAGACATTGTGAAAAAGAGTGATGAAAAAATTGCTGATAGCAGTAAAGTGGGTGATGACAGAAACAAGGAAGGTAATGGGAAGGGTGAAGGCAAAGGTAAGGACTTTGTCAAAAAGGCAAATGAAAAGAGTTCAGAAATGCTGAAGAAGAATAGTGAAAAGAAAAAGAGCATAGGTAAAAAATTTGAGGAATCACCCAAAGAGGTGGGTGTGAAAAAAGGTGATGATAAAGCAAAAGAGACTCCTAAAAGAGCTAACCTCATTTCAAAGAAGGTTGAATCTGTTGAAAATGAAATACATGAGATTTCAACCAGGGCTCGCAGTTTAAAAATCTGTACCAGTGAAAATGAGAGTTCAAAGATTTCCAAGACTGTGGCTGGAGATGCTGAAAAAACATTTAAACCAGAAGTATTAAAGGTAGATGATGTACATAAGGATACTGAAATTCCTCTTGGTGTACTACAGAAAAAGTTCGAACCCCCATCAGGAAGTGATGATGCATTGAAAAGAGCCCCGCGAAATGAAAAGCCTTCCAAGAGTAACGACCAGTCATCCAAAACAGAAACAGAAAAGCCGCTCAAGAAAAAGACTGTAGCTGAAAGTGGGAATGTGACCACTCCAAAATGTAGCAGTGTAGTAGTCAAAAGTAAAACCAAAGAAGTAACCATGAGTGAAATATCTAATGACAACCAGTGTAGTATAGCTAAAACAGATGGAAAACGGCCACTTGAATCATCTGAGAAAATCCAAGGCCAGAGTGATTCTAAAAAATTTAAGGGGAATATTCCAGTAGATACACCTAAACCATCTTCCCCCCAAATAGCCAAGCCAAATGAACTGGAACAGCCTACAGAAAAAACACCAGCTAAATCTCTTGAAGCAGAAAAATTGACTGCAGTTGGTACTAAAGTGGATGAGGCCCTGCAGTCAATGAAGAAAGATGCTGCTTGTACCTTGATTTCGGATACTGAGGTGCCTGTTGAATTAGCCAAGGTTGAAGCAGGCATGAGAAAAAAGCAAAGCAGTACTACCCATCAACTTAAGAAAGACCCAATCAAACATCCACCTCCTAAAAAAGCCAATGTATCACTTGACTTGGGTGTCAAATATCGTGAACCAGTAGAAATACGATGTGATAAGTTGTGCGAGAAAAGTAAGATTTTTAGCATTGAAAAGCAGGCTCATGGGGGGTTAGTATTAGTGAAAAAAGTCCCATCTGTTATATGTTTGGAAGATGTTTCTTCTTCCAGTAATGTTCAAGAGCCTAAGAGCCAAGAATCTTGTTCGAAGGAGGTTGTATTAAAGAAAGGTGATGCAATTCCTTCGGGATCATTTACTGCAATTACTGTACCAAAAGTGCCGGTTATTTCTCTACCTGGAATGTTTACTTGTAGCTGTAAATCATGGGTATCAGTTCCAGTTAAAATTGGTGCTGCAAGCTGTGCTTCTTGTCCTATTCATGGTGAAGGAACAAGCTCAAGTCAAACTGCTACTTGTCAAGAGCAGAAAGCAAAAGCTGTAGATTCACCATCTAAGGATTCAAATAAGAGTGCAGTTGAAGCCACAAATGCTGAAAGTGTCCACAACACATCAGTTTTTGGAACTGATGTAGATTCTTTCAATGACATTGAGTGTGGTGATAATGAAGTAAGGCGGAAAGTCAGTAAGACAGTGGAAGAAATAGAAAAGTGGTTGTTGGTAAATGATAACATCAACTCTGGAAAAATTTCAGAGGATAAGGAAAAAATTGGGGAAAATGAATTGCAAGCAAATAAAATTGAGTTTGATAACATACGCGAATCAATGTTAAATGATGTTAATACACCTAAGGTGGAGACTGAGGATAATGCTAAAGATAAAAAGCCAGTAGTTAATTCGCAAGTCAGTACAACTTTGGACAGTGTTGAAAAGGGAATAGGAATACCACTACAAACATTTTATAATCGTGGTATGCATAAGGGTTTACCTAAAATTCCTGATCCTTATGGCTGCAGAATCCTTAAAGTCAAAGAGGAAAAAAATGTAGGTTTGAGTAATTCAGTGCATATAGGACCAAAGGTAGTGCAAAAGAGTGATAAAATGGTTATGATAGGTGATAAGGCTTCTCCCAAGAAAAAGGTGGATTCATCCTGTGATTCATCTGAAAAATCGGTAAAAATTGAAGAAATATCTTCAAAGACAGAAGAAGTCAAGATTCGTGAATCTGTATCAGTTGATCTTACTCAAAGCAGTAAAATAAGCTCTCCCCCAGCTAAGATCAAACTTGAGACCAAGAAAAGCCCTATTAAAAGTAAAATTGGAGGCATTGTAGCTGGGACAAAAAAAACAAGTAGTTTGAGAAATTTCAGAATGAAACATGACATGAGGTTGAAGGCCATGAAAGATGAGCCGCCTATTTCAAGTCCATGCTCTTCAAAAAGTCTTTCTCCAAGTGCTGTATCACCTGGTAAACCAACACAGCCATCAATAAAAAGTCCTGCTACTGAATCATCTCAAACTTCCATCCTAAATAGTTCATCTAGCTCGGATGATGTTGCACTATCTGTACTTAAAAGTGAAGCAATTAAATCCCAACGATCTCCAAGTGAGCATGGAATAATAACATCTACGCCTGAAAAGAAACCAATAATTCTAAAAGGAGGGAACAATTTCACTGTGAGAAAGTCAAAGGAATGTTTAATTCGTCGGACACCCAGTATTGGTGCTTTTTCCCCTGAAAATGAAAGTAGTGTTTATGCATTTGAAACAGAAGACAGAGAAGCAACTCCAATTTCTACCCCTTTCCGTAGAAAAACCAAAGATGGAGGCACTAACACCTCCCCTGACAAACTCCACCATCGTCATTCATCTTCCTCATCAGAGAGTTCATTCATGTGCAGTGAAGTTGGATCCCCAGCTACCAAATCTTTCTCTTCAGGGATTGCTCACATATCAAAGTCAAATACTCCAGATAGTTCACTTAGTGGAGGAGGCATCGATAATGTTGTAAAAAATACTACATGTACAACTTCAATTGCAGTTCAAGTAAATCTTGATGAATCTCTTTCACGAAACACTAAGTCACCCCCTATATCTGTTCCTATTTACATTCCTAGCTCGTCGAAAGAGGCAGGTTTGTCAGCTCCATCTCCCACTCCTTTAGTAATTTTGCCAGAAGCAAGAAGCACAGAGTGTTCCACCCAGACAGAAAATAGTGATGGGAATGAAAAGGGACATGCTGATTCACTTGAGTCATCAGCCAGTCAAAAACAAACCCATGCAACATCGGAAGGACATCTGTTTTACATTCCTCTTCGTCCTACTCCAATGGTTAATCAGACTGCTATGATAGGATCACCAACTACATCCATATCATCCAACCAGCTCATTCGTGGAGTGACTGTAAAATTAGGAACGGAAGGACCCACTGGTCCCAATCAACGTGTGATTATGCATGCAGAATTGGTCACTGATCCTCCTCAGTTTGCTCCTACAATACATTGCCAAGCTGGAACTCTTACTGCTGGTGCTACGACCTTTTCATCAGAACTGCCAGAAGTTAAAGGCTCCACATTTGTTGCTGGTGCCAATAGGTGAGTTTTTGTCTGAGCGTTGAATTATACCTGGTTTACTTCCGATATAGTTTTAATTCCTGTTTACTGTGATATTTCAGGCCTACTGTGCAGCATCTTCATCCTGCTGTAGTTAGTCTTCCATCTGACCAAAAACATATTTGCCATTCTTCTATATTACCTATCTCTGTAGTTAATCCTGCTTCACAGTCAATATTGACCCAGCAACAGTCTACACTACCTCGCCCGTCTGTCCCCCCTCCTGTTGGCACTGTACAGCCAACCACTAGACCACGCCCAGTTACAGCTGATGCCTCAACAGGCAAAGGACCCACTTTGTGTGTCACATCAACTCAAACAGAAAGTGAGAAGTTGGATCCAGTTTGGCCTAGTCCTAATGCTGCACCAGAGCAACCAAAGCAGACAAAGGTTGCTTCAAAATCCAAGGAGAGTGCTGATCTGGCATCACCCGGGCCATCAGGCTCTAAGCCCTGTACAAGCAAAAGGTAAAACATTTGCCCAGTGCTTCTTTGTAGAAATACATTTTACTTTCATGGGAGCCCAAAAATAATATGAAGGTATATTTCTGTATATTAGTGTCTAAATGTATATTTTCTGTAGAAGATTTTCTGTTTTCTTCAATGTTTTCCATTAAGGGAAAATGAAGTAAATTATTGAAACAAAATGAAAATTGAAAAATTTTATTGTTGAGGATAACAGTATTTCTGTGACAAAGTTGCAATAATGATGACAAATATGAGACATTTGTAATTGTAAACCAAAATTGCCATAAGAGTTTCAGCATCTTTTTAATTTATCAAAAGACATAGTTTTAGTAGATAAATGAAGAGATATTTTTTACAATGTATGTATGCATGAAATAGTTTTTTAAATACATATTTATATTTTGACAGGCAAAGGGAAATGAACTTCACATGCATCAAAATGAGTTACATTACATACAACCCATTGTTTCAATGTATTTCATACCCCAGTGTGTTTATTGATGGTGCATATGAAAGTTCATATAGATTGCTGAAATGCTCCAAATACTCATCGACATAAAAGTTAGGTCGTGTATTGTCGTTGACATTTTCAGGAAGATAAGGACCTTTCAGTGCATTAAGTTGCCTATGAGCTGGAGGAATATTATCACGACTTCAACGTAGTTTCCATTTCCAGACATACGATTGTTTAATCACCTTAAATATATGATTAGGAGTATTCAAGTTTTGGATAGGTGTCTATTAAATGCTAAGAAATACAGGTCATTAGTCGAGAATCTCTGAACTTTGGAAATATCTGCCAGTCAAGAAAAATCTTTTAAATTTAACTTTAGGTCAGAATAGTATAATCTAAAAGAAAATGCATAAATAAGCTCACTAGCCACTTGATATATGGAATTGCTTTGAATTTTGAACTTCGAAAAGTTTATTGCAAGAATTTAAAAACTTGCTGTGTAAACTATCCTGGAGCTTTCTGCCTTTATACCAAAGACTCTGATTACCATTGTGGATCTACACTGTTAGATGATGACGAAAACATTTCCACTGTTTATCACCCTATTAGATTAATACTTTCATCATTCACTCAAGTCTTATTTTATTGCATTCTAATTCATGTTATTATCATTAGATAAGTCGTCGGGCACTCTGTAATAAAATCAGTGTTTTCTTTCTAATTCTTCCGAAAACCTATAATACCCACTTAATCACCTAATGCTACTGCAGTAATAAAATACCCTTCTAATATATGAGGGGCAGTCAAATGAAAACCGAATACCCGCTACAACATGACCGTGGAATGGTTTTATTCAAAGCAATATCCAAAAGTGTTGATACATTTATCTCACTGGGAGAGAGATCATCTATTCCAGTTGTGTAGAATATGGTGGGTCGCAGACGGATTCACTACTGCACCCACTCTTGTACTAGAGAAAACTATTGAAGAAAGATGAGATAAAATAATGGTGACCAATCAAATACTATAATACCTTTTACATTTTAGAGTCATCACATAGAAAGGGAAAGAAAAACAAGGTATTTCGAAGAGGCGGAACTAAAAGGAGGGTGCGAGTGCTGGGAGAAATATGAGGGTAGCTTGGCTTCATCACACTGTAGCAAGCATTTTGTCACTGTAAAGGCCATCCTGTCCATCCTGCTAGGCCAAGCAGCAAGGCTACCTGGGTCCATTGATGCCCTGTAGACACACCCTCTTCATGCCTCAAAATTTGACTTACTTTTATTCAAGGATTTCTCATTAGTGAATGGGTGTTCTAATATTTTCCTGTTTTATTTTCTTTCCTGCCCAATTTTCAATATAGCCTTAATTTTTTTAATTCTAGCAAATTATAGACAAAAATTTTCAGAAATACCACCACACAAACTTAAAAATGTGGTGTGCCAGGATTCTTGAATGAAATTTGGGACTCCTGTTTTATGGCCTATAAGGCAGAGTTCATTTGTGTCTCTATGTTTGTTAGGTTTTAGTTCCAACATGTTCACAATTCTTGGCTTTTATTATTGTACACTCTCTTCCAGATCTCAATCAAAAGGTAAAGGAAGGGCATCTTTAGCCACAGCTAATGAAGCCGAGGGGTCATCAGTTATGGGTGGTTCTACATCGTCTGTACCTCTCACCAATCATCCAAATCCCATAGCCACATTCCCTAATGCAGGCAGTCCCACCCGTATGGTTGAGGCCCCTACATTTTATCCCACAGAAAAAGAATTTCAAGATCCTATGGAATTCATTGAGCGTATAAGGCCATTAGCTGAAAAATTTGGACTGTGCAGAGTTGTTCCTCCAACAAACTTCAAGGTGAGTAACCTTGGTCTTTACCAAACCAACCAAATCTTTAACTTTAGCTTTCAGTTTTGTTGGTCTGTAGATACAGGAGGCAATAGGTAAAATTGAAGTTCAGCCTGAACAATGAGACGCACCAATACTTTGTAATTATTATTGGCGATAGTTTACTAGTAGCAGATTAATGTAGGTTTTCAATGGGCCCTAGGAAAGCCCCAAGAACTGGCTCGCTTCTAAGCTCTGTCTAGCATGATACTTAATGTCCTTAAGCCCCATATTAAAATAATCCATTTTGTAGCTTCAGATAATTGCTACCTCCCTTCACTTTGTCCAACATGCCTAATATTTTCCTTACCTCATATACCCAATATTATTCTGTATACCAGTATCTTCAGCACTCTAATACATCTCAATATTCCTTGCATCTGCTTCTGCTTTTCCTCCTGCCATGGGTGACCCTTCTAGGAGTACATAATTATCATTGCAACTACCAACACTATATTCAAAGTCATCAAAATGCACTATTCCTTAAACTACGTCAGCATATAGTATGTATGGTTAGGTATAAATGGAAATGATTTTCTAGTACCTACAAGATAAAAAGAACATATATTTAATATATTTCATTTATTTTATTTAATATCAACAACAATTAGTCCTTAACTGACTTATTGCTTGTGATTTGATTAAACTAGACTGTATTAATTTTTATTATTATTATGCAGAGGTGATGTAATCCAAAATTTAATGAAGTTAGATTCCCAAATCCCTTTCTTTCAATTAAGTGTGAATCCAAATCCTCTTATCAAATCCTAATTTTCAATTGCTTTTTGGTGAATTCATTTTTTAATAGAATTTTATACAGTTTTGCTTCCTCTATAAATTTATATCGCCTTCAATAGTTGGTATCTCTTAATTGACTGACCGGTATTTCCAGTTGAAATCACAAATTTGTCTTAGATATATATATATCATAGTTGGTCGCTGGTTTCACTTTTGTTTGAGATGGTCTGCTCCATCTTCTATCAGTTTTACGTCAAGTCCTCAAAGTTTGATTAATTCATTTATTTCTCAACATTGAAGTTCTGTTTAGTGAGTTATAGGTGTGCAGTTTTCTGAAGGAGTGAAAATATACAGTAGGGTGTATTTTTTGTTGATATCACTGTGCGTATGACCCTTATGACAGATGGCAGGGATTCCAGATACACCATTTTCATGCAACTATTTAATTAAATCTCAAATCCAAGGATTTATTTGGATTCAACCAAACCCTCTCTCTAGCAATAATTCAGATTCATAATAGATAGCCAAATATTAAAGGTTACATTCCAAGGAAGACTGTAATTTTGGAATCTGTGAGATTGAGCCACATTACAAGGATAAGGTGAAAAGTTATCTGCCTGACAATGAAAGACTGCAATTTTCAGTTATAAAATGATTTTATTTTTCTAGAATATCTCTCTTAACTTCAACGCACTTGGTCCAGCGTTTCTCCAACATCTGTATTCCTTCCCGGAAGTGAGAGTCTAGAAGGCTGTGAAAATATCCATCTGCGGCCCTTCAACTTTTTCATTGGATGGGTAGTGCTTCCCACAAGCAAGTTTCTTGAAGTTTATGAACAGATGGGAGTCTGAGGGTGCTAAATCAGGAGAAGGGGTGTGGTTGAGCAAATCATACCCCAAATCCCATAGTGTTCCCATTGCCAATGCACCTTTGTGAGCAAGTGCATTGTCCTGGTGAAAGACAATTTTTTTCTTCTTCAAGCGAGGCCTCTTCTAGCAAATTTTGGCATCCAGCTGGTCAAGAAGGTTGGAGTAATATTCGCCTGTAATTGTTCTGCCTTTTTCAAGGTAATCAATTAGCAGGATTTCAATTTTTTTTTCATTTTTCAAATCCCAAAGCACACTGGCCATGACCTATCCAGCAGATGCAATTGACTTCCCTTTCTTTGGTGCTGAACCACCAGCTTTCACCAACTGCTTTGACTGATGTTTCATTTCTGGCATGTAGTGGTGGACCTATGTCTCATCCATGGTGACAAACTGCCACACAAAATCAGTCGGTTCCCTCTTGAATTGGTCCAAACACTGCTGCGATAATGTTTTGCGCATTTGCTTTTGATTGGCATTCAGCAAATGTGGTACCCATCTTGCGCAGAGCTTTCGCATCCCTAGTTCTTTGTGCAAGGTGCTTCACACCCTTTCTTCCAATATCCCCACTGCCTTAGCTATTTCACTCACCTTCACTCGCCAATCATCCAACACGATATTGTGCACCTTTTCGATGATTTCCGGTGTGGTTGTGGTTTTTGACCATCCTTCGCGTGGGTCATCTTTGGGGGATGTGCAACCACGTTTAAATTTATCTGCTGACTTTTTAATGGTTGTCCGTGAAGGAGCAAAGTCCATGTACACTTTTTTCAACTTCGGATGAATTTCTTTTGGGGTTAATTCATCCAAAACGAAGAATTTTATGACCGCACAAGTTTTCCATTTTAACAGAAAACATGAAATACATCTATTGCAACAATATGTGTAAACAAACTACTTGAGAGATCAAGTTGAAACTTGTTTTACAAACGAATGACACGCGCACCCTGGCAGGAATCATAAATTTCCACTGATTGGAACGGCATTTCTGTGTCAGGCTGAGAAATTTTCTCCTTACCCTCTTGCTTAATTTAAAAAGAGGGGAAGTGTTCTGATTTGTGGAGGCATCTATTTTTTAGCTAGTTTCCTTCCATAAAAAGGTCACTGCCTCAGTTTCCAGAACTAGCCATGATTTGAGCCTGAAGCTAAATGGTGGCCCAAGGAAGGAAACAGCATTTCAGAAGTGAACATTGAATATGAATGTGTTAATTTTAAAAAATGTGATTTAGTGTTGAATTTCATGGTCAAACCTGTGATGTGACCATATGCTGACACCTCAGTTATTAGACCTAATGTTTATGGGCTGCAGAAGCCAGTTTTATTTAATTCTATGAACACATTAAAGATCTGCTAAAAATGGAGTACTGTAGATTTAGAATTTGAATTGGTTTGTTATTGAAACGTCTTGTTAAATCTTTCTGGAAGTGAATAAACTAGATTCTTTTTTTTTGCGTTTTGCGTTGGTTTTTGGACTTCATCATTTAGTCCCTTCTTTCAGAGACCTTGCAAATTCACCTTGCGTGTATTTTTATAGTTCATCCTGAATATCATTCTTGTTTTTTTAGCCTGATTGCCAAGTCAGTGATGACATGAGATTTACTGCTTATAACCAGTATGTGCATAAAATGCTGCATCGATGGGGACCAAATGTAAAGGAGATGATGGTGATTAAGAAGTATTTAAGGACACAGAGTATATCTTTTACTCATCCTCCATGGGTAAGTTATCCGTTGGGTTTTTTCAAATGCACTCAGTTCCCTTCGTGTTAATTTAAAACTTCATTTCCATAAAACACGCATCACAAGTATGATAAGTCAATTGAAGATTTAACTATGGCTTCATAAAATTTATTTACTTTTCTTTAGATTGGTGGCATGGAAGTGGACTTGCCTCGACTTTATCAAACAGTCCAAAGCTTTGGTGGGCTTAAAGAGGTGATTGAAAAGAAAAAGTGGCAAAGAGTGGCTGATGGTATGAGAATCCCAAAGTTAGCACAAGATAGAGTGACTAAACTGGATGATATATATTGTAAATATCTACTTCCCTATGATACTCTTTCTCCAGGTAACTATCCTCATTTTGTATTCATAACTTTATTAATATATTCCTGTATATGCAGTATAAATATTAAAACTTCCTAAGTCTTACCTTTAAAAATACACCCTCTGTTCACTCTCCTTGCAGTCTTTCATGGATACATGTAAAAAACAATTTTCTTGTGCTCACCTTGTTTTCCTGATCCCCAGACTTGAGTTAGTTAAAGTAATTTGATACGAAACCATTGCCATGAGCTTTTAATTATTTTTGATACTTCATAATTTTCTAGATGAAAGGCAGAAACTCTTTGATGACATTGAAAAGGAATGGGGTGGCAGAGAGAATCAGCCACTAAATCTCGAGGGACAAGCCAATGATGACGATTCTGAAGGAGATGGGTCTGATGAATTTGATGAATGCATTGTAAAGGTAAGAATCATATAACCATTAATGTATTCTCGCATTGTTTCTTTGTGTGATCATGACAGTTCGTTTACTGATCATGCAGGGGAACAAGTTCTCTGAGTTCTCTCATTCAGTGTATATTTTGATGACAGAATAAACCCTTCTGGAGTCACAAAATTGTGGTGGTTGGTAAGCCATCCAATGTAAATATTTATCGATTTTTGGCTTTAAAAAATATAATATACCTTGTTATTTATAGTTTCAGTTCAGTAAAGAACATTTTATAAAGGCCAATTTTTTATTTTGCCTGTGGTGAATGAAGAATTGTCAGTTGAATGTAAAATCTTCATTAGATAATGGATTAGAAGGTATTTTGTGCTATTACATTTCCTGTAGTCCATAGACCTGTGTTTTATGGTGCTCTTGGGAATCAAAATTGTTCCTCCAAGAATAGGTTAAAAAAAATTATTTCAGGTTTCAGTGAATATTAGGGATTTGTGTAGTAGAATTTTTTCCAGTACATTAGATCAAGTAATTTATTTTTGAGTGGGGAATATTCTTAAAAAGCTCTTGATTTTCTAACTGTGATTAATTATAAAATGCATACTTTCCATATTAAATGTAACATCTAATCTATGACATACTGCTTTATTATCATTAATAATTACAACAAACCAATTAATTTTCCAACTTTTTTTTATTTATATTCATCATTTTGAGATTTTTTCAAGCTTTTTTTTTTAAATTAGATGGATTTCCAGAAAAATATTTCTTTAAAGGACTCACATAAAAATTTTTGATTTTAAGTTGCTTCAGTTTTCTTGAGACCCTAGGAAGTTTATCCCTTTTGCATTTCCCTTTTGAATATCCCTGGATGGCAGGAGGGTAATCCCTGGGATCAAGCATTATGATGATAATATCTTTCCATTAGACCCCTAGCTACCCTGGACCCAGGGTGGACCGCCCTTTCAACTTCCACTGTAGTGTTTCACTGCCCCAGAAATATAGTATCGCTTATCTACATAATAAAATACCCTGCACAACTATAAAAATGCATATTAGGACTTAAATGTGAGGATTGGGAATTAATCCATCTTTCACTTGATTTTAGAAACTTCAAGAACGGCCATTAGATGGCAGTTATATGAATTCTGAAATAAATGCCACTGCACTAAGAATAAAGTATATTCAAACTCTCTATAATAAATTTGGATAAAAGTAGTACTGAAATTTTTTTAAATTATTAAATTTTGAGAAAACAGTGATATGTGATTAATCAGACCAGTTGCAGACAATGAGAAACTAATATTTTGGCACCATAGAATGGGACATTGTCAGACAGAAATACTTGTTCATTATTTAGTTTCTAAAATAATCTCTGCTCCTTGTCAAGATGTCTTGTTGGTGTGGAATAACAGTTATGTACATAGCTGAGTAAGCATCTTGGAGACACTCATGCTGTTGAAGCATGGAAGGATGAATTTCAGTTCAATCCAGGCCAATGTAAGATTAACAAAAAGATTGATACATTTTATCATGAGAGTGAGTGTGGTCACTATAGCTATGTCTCTGTGATTTTATTATTGATAGTTCATCCTGTAAGGTAGGTTTTTGATGGTCAGAACACACCCACATTTCTTAAGCCTCCTCAAAAAGTCAAAACATGATGCCCTACGCAACAATCAGCCTTATTCATTTCTGTGTACTTCTTCTGTGTGGTTATTGGATAAAAATATTTCAATTTATGTAAATATGTACATTTGGTCTGGCAGACTTGGGCTGAACTGTAGGACTAATTTATTTTTAAAAAACAGACTGGAAAACTATGATATTGATGGTATACAAAGGTAATTAGAAAGGCTCTCAGACTTGCCACCAGATGTCAGTGCTATTGAAAAAAGTTTCCCGCGTAATAATTGGTAATCCTCTATGAGTAAACATGTAATGTATCAGTGCTCTGGGAAGAGATCTGTAGTGCAGATGTATCTCTGCTGTTGCTCTTGTGTAATGATTTGTGAAGATGGATGAAATTAAGATTCGAGCAGTGATTAAATATTTCGTAAAGAAAGGTATGAAAGCAAGGGAAATCCATGCCAACTTTCAGAACACTCTGGGGGACTCTGCTCCTTCATATTCAGCTGTTGCCAAGTACACAAACAAGTTAAAGTTTGGTCAGGACAGCTAGTGGTCAGCCAAAACATGCCACTTACTCAGAAATTATTGTAAAAGTGCATAAAATAGTCGTGGAGGATCACGGACTGAATCTGCTTGATGGGTGCCATTACTCTTGAGGCTGAATCACAGAGGCATCAGAATGGAAATTTCCTAAAAATATTTTACCCATTTTAAGAGCAACCAATAAGATTTGCTACACCAGTATGTGACCATGGATGAAACTTGGGTCCACAACTATACCCTAGAGACAAAACAGTAGTCAAGGCAGTGGAAATATGTTGATTCAGCTCCACTAAGGAAAGCAAAGGCAGCATGGTTGGCTGTAAAGGTGATGGCTTCAGTTTTTGGGATTTGAAAGGGATTCTGCTGATAGATTATCTTCCCACTGGATGATAGTACATCAACCTTCTGGACTAACTACAGCAAAAGTTACCCAAAAAAAGACAAGGTTTGGTAAGAAAGAAAGTCATCTTTCATCAAGACAATGCACTCCCACCTTGTTCACCAGATTTGCCCTCAACAGGTTTCCATCTCTTCCCCAATTTTAAAATTTTCCTCGGTGGATAGAGATTTTTTTTAAGCAAGAACTAACAGCCAAAGTAGATGGGTATTTTGCAGGCCTGAAGAAATATAATTTTTGAGATAGGATCTAGACATTGAAACATTCCTGGACCAAGTGCATTAGTATACAGAGAGACTACAATGAAAAATAAAAATGTTTATTTTAGGAAGAATCAACCCCAGCCGTATTCTTACAAATGGGCAATGGATGGGTGGGGGAAATTAGGGAGGAAAAAGAAATTAATAAAAATAAATTAATTAATACAAATAAATAATTCAAATTAAATAAAATTAAATGATACAGGGGTGTTAGAACAGAAAACGATTTAACCAAAATATGATAACAAAAAATGCTCTGGCTAAGGTGTACTAGATAGCATTGACCCTCACCTTTATCAAGCACTCACCAGTCTGGGGTTGCGAGAGACTTCTCTCTGTGCCAGTGGCCCACCAATCGCATGTAATAAAATCAAATAAATGCAAATTAATCACACACTCTCCAGCTTGGATATACTAAATAGCCTTGATCCTTGCTAGTCGCAGGCACTCACACAACCAAGGCTTTTGAGAGGTTTCCCTCTGCGCCAGGGGCCCGCCAATCACTCACTTGCTTGGGTATGGATAAACGCCTTAATCCTTGCAAAACTCACTCACTTAGACAGGTCTACAGTAGAATCTCTTCCGACGTTAGTCCTGTGACTTGCACTTTGGAAAAGGTAGGGGATGTGCCCAGAAGCTGACACAGTGTTTCAACTGCCAAGCAGTCCTCTTCAGAGATGGAATGATGCCGTCTTATGTATGGTGTCTTATATATACTGTGTGTAATGTAGCAGTCAAAAGTAGGGGAGGGGAATTGTTTGGGAAAAATCGGGTGGTATGGGAAATGGTCATGGTGGATGGGTATAGGAATGGTCATGTTAGGGATTTTTGTTATTTGGGGGGGGGGGGGGAAGAAGGGAAAGTATAAATAATTACAATGTAAGCCTAGTATTTAATGGTGATTTTTTTGAGTGGAGTGATTCAGGCATTTTGTAAAAGAGAATAAGGATGATGAAATGGGGCCCTGGTCATGGTTCATGAGTTTATTTTTGGAGCAGTGGATATGAATGCTTTCATAGTAGGCTAATAAGTGGTTCGGTACTGTGTTAATGAGTATTAAATTTTTCAAATCAACCTTGTGTGATTGTTGATGCATATGTTCTGCAACTGCCGATCTTTCAATATGACCTAGTTTGTAGCGAGCCAGGTGTTCTTAAAATCGTGTGAGAATATTTCTACATGTTTGTCCAATGTACTATTGGTCACGTTTGGGACAAATTGTCTAATATATGCCTGATTTTTGGAGTGGATCAATGGGATCTTTTGGGTTTCCTAGAAGTGTTTTGAGTTTGTTGTTCGTGAGGAATATAGGTTTTCTACCATGTTTTTTTGAAAATTGGAGTACTAAAGGACTCGCTCCAATAAGAAGAATAAGATCCCAAGACATCTTATAGAGAATAGATAAAGTCATTTATTTCAATCCCATTCCGAGAACTTTTCTAATTACCCTCGTATTTGAAAGTGCTATCTTATTTGAAGGTACTGAATTTTGGAGCTGTAAGAAATGAATAAGTGATTAAATAAGCATGTTTTCAAAGTTGCCATAATCTGTATGATAATGTCTGTGGTTTAGGGTTAATGATGAGTGTATACCTATATGTGTTATTAACCTTTTGCACTCATATGTCGAGCCACACTCGACACGGAGTTTCACCATGAGGGGAATTGGGATTTTTGTCCATATTTTCCAATAACTTTACTTGAAATCATCTGCTTGAAAGCACAGGTAAAGTAAAGCTTAATTAATAGCATGGCTTGTTTTATAAATGAATAGTATCGACCCATAATGTCGTCGTCGACATAAATGCCGTCTCCAACGGATGCCACCACCTACACAGATGTTTGTTGTTATCTCTTTGCTGTGTTGTAAGTTCTTTTTCATTTGCATTGTTTGCCCTTGATTACTTGGAAGTCAGCTAAATGTGAAGCGATGCCTTTGAGAGATGATCTGTTTCTGAAAAAAAGATCGCCAGAATGTAAAGTTACCTCAGTCAGGTGTTCCCTAGTTCATTGCTTTCTAGTTTGGACTCTTTCGTTTCCTTTTCTTCTTAGTGTCAGCTGTCTCATCAAACGTTCTTTTTCTATCTATTGCATAATCAGGAATCTTGAGTTGGAGGGTGTAAATCCATATATATTGTACAAAGAATGCTAACAAAGAAAAAAAATGAAAAACCAATCTCGCACGTGAAATTTATTATGAAACTAGTACATGATCTCGTTGGAGAATTCCGAGATGTGTCACAAACTTCCAGGGTTAGATTACCATCCATAAACAGAGCAACATTTAGATGGGAAACTCCATATAATCACACCTCACCCTAACAAAAAACAAAAAGATTAGGCGGTTTGATCTAACCGAAAAATCAAAGGTGGAAGAAGAGAGACGATACATGAGAATGTTAACCAGGTCTTCATGTTGCTGAATCCTTCCAAAAATATCATACCATGAAAAATTATAGTTAAAATTTTGGTTTATTAATAAATTTATCAATAATTATGTAAAAAGATCCAATTAAATTGGTTTGTATGAAAAGAAACTCCAGTTTTTCATTCTAGTGCCACGCTCAGTAAATTTGGGGATTTAAAAAAATTTAATCCCGAGTAGACTAAGGCAATCGAGGAAAAAGGCACCCGAGTGCAAAGGGTTAATGTATTATATATTTTTCATGCAATCTGAGAATCGCTGTTCCACTCATTGCTTTATTCAACTCTATCCTTAGGGACGCAGTATGGCTCTGAATGCATTTTATCGTATTGCAAGGAATACCATGGCAACTTGGTTTAAGCAGCCTGAACCGAGTGCGACTGAAGTGGAAACTGAATATTGGCGTCATGTAACTGGTCGCACCAATCATGTTTGCGTCCACTCAGGTAGCATTGACTCAAGTGTTTGGGGGTATGGTTTTCCCTGCACCAAAGGAAGCCCTTTAGCTCGCCATCCATGGAATCTAAAAGTATTTACAAACAACAGTGGATCTATTCTTCGAAGTATGGGACCTGTAATGGGTAGGTATTACTCAATAAGACTGCCAGTTGAGATATCGTATATATTTTAAATAAATTATATGCCTCTGAAAATTAGTATTTATATGGTAAAACTTCAAAATACCTTCAAAATTTTGCTCCTCATACTTTTCAATGTTGCCTTCCATTTTACCTATTATGTCTTTTACATGAAGTATTTGTTGTAATATGGGTTCAGGGAGATAATCTTGTTTGAAGCTCTTCATGCCTTTAATGGGTTAATTAGTTATATCTTCCTTTGTTATCGTATTCATGGCCTTAAATTTACCCGTAATATTATATTCAATTTTATTCTATATTGTATTAAGACCATATGAATTCCCAAATGTACACATTCATTGTTTTCTAATAGTGGTATGCTCCATTGTTTTCATGAATGAAACAGGAAGGCATTCTTATCACCATTAATTTCATCACTTTTACTTTCTTGATGTGATGTTGCTAGTTCAATAGATCTTTTCCTCCACTCAATGATTTCCTGTGAATATTTTGAGTACTAAAGATCAGACCTTCTCAGTTTAGATTCAAAGAGATTTTTTTTATTTGAATAAATAAATAAAATATTATATAAATCCTCCCCTTGAAACTTTTTTGGTATTCCATTACCATTTATTGCTGGAAAACATTTACAGATAACATTAAAAAGTCACCTGGGTTTTGATGGAATATGTTTAGAATTTTGAAGCTGATCCTAATGCATCCAGACCCTGGTTATGTGTGACTTTTTTATTTGCGTGTTTGTAAAAATGTTCCAGCAATACCCTACAAAATACATCTAGGCCACCTTTCAGCATTTGTTATATGTATTCAATTCTTTGTGATCTGTTCTTTCTTTGCTTTATCTGAATTGGCATTTTCTTCAAGTGACATTTTCAAATTTTTAATTCAAAATAGCCTTGACATCAATGGATATAATATCATTGTAGTTATGAGAGAATGGGTCAAGGAACAAGGAACTTTCCCTCAACCTCCATTGTTAAATTTTTCTTAAATTACATGTATAACAAAATTTTCCCACATCTGTAGTGAACACATTTTTGTCCAAGCATAGAGGTAATGTTGACTCACTGGAACATAAGATCTCAAAATGTTGTAGACAAAATGCAAATAGATTCAAACATTTAACTTTTGGTCATTTTGGGAAGTATAGACCATGTCATCTTGGTGCCAGTGGCTTTTTCTTCAACTCTGAACCAGACACAATCACTGCACAAGGATATGCCACCACCATATATCGTAGCACAATGAAGCATATTCGGTACCGGAATCAACAGTGCACCCCTGTTAAACAGTTATGAAACTAACTCCATTTATAATTTCCTATGACAGTGAGCTCCCTCTTAATTTCTTCACTCTATGGTATGATAAATAAAACCTTAACTTTTTCAAAAATTATCATGAAAAAACTCAGTCATATATGGAAAATTATGGTCCTATATCCTTAAAATTGTGATGTAGAAGTTAAATTTTTATACCTTGGGTTGGCTTTTTAGAAAAGCGTGGTCTATTGTAGGATTATTGTGGAAAAAATTATTTTATTATAGAACTCTTGTAGATGGGGAATGTCTATATCATAGTAATTTCCTCTTAACAGGGGTTACTGTTCCAACTCTTCATGTGGGAATGTTGTTCACTACTTGCTGCTGGTATAGAGATCCTCATGGCCTTCCTTGGGTAGAATATCTTCATACAGGTGCAAGTAAAATTTGGTAAGAGACTAAATATATGTAATATTTTTTTATTTCAAGACTATTCATTTCCTACAGTAATTGTTGTTAGGTGAACTACTTAAAATACTTATTAAGTTTGTTTTTCAGCTCATTGTCCTACTTTCCAGATTGCTAAAGGTTACTCTTTCCTGGGTTAACATTGTATCCGTAAAGAGAATTGTGAATTTTATTTAAGTGATTCAATAATTCTTGTAATTTTCCAAAAATTTACATTTATGATATATTTTATTCAGGTATGGAATACCTCACAGTCAGAGTGATGCCTTTAGAACTGCGTTGACTAAATTGGTTCCAAGATATTGTAAGAGTAAAACCATTTGGCTGCCGTCAGATACTGCAATGGTATGCATGTTTTGTGTTGAGATTTAGTTATTTGATCTTTTCATTTAACATTGGTAAAATATAAGATGTGAACAAATCGCAGGCAAATATTGCATACTGCCAGTAAATGACCTAGATTAAAACATTTATCTCCTCTAGATACCTCCAAACATGCTGGTGAAAAATGGTGTTTCCCTTTGCCGGACTGTTCAGGAGCCAGGCCAGTTTATCCTAGTCTTTCCACGTGCATTTACTTCTAGCATTTGTACTGGTTATCTTGTGTCGGAAAGTGTGTATTTCTCTCAACCAGGGTGGCTGTCTACTGCTGAAGAAGTTTTCAAGGTAACTTAATTTCATATATTCCAGTATATACTGTGAAAATCAATAATGTGATGTCAATGTAGATTTTATGTAGCCTTTTATGTCATTAAATAAATGACAATTTTTACCAAACCACTGAGCTCTTCTTGTTCCACGTTTTCCATATGTGGCATAGATGTATTTGGTACATTGAGTTCTAGTCATTCACTCTCTGAGTCCAGGGTATTTTATATTATGTTGTTGAAGTGATTATGTGTCTAACCTATTCCATTTGCATTCTTTTAGGACATTAAAGATAGCTGTGAACCCTCAATGTTTTCATTAGAGAGGTTTTTATTTCGTATAGCCACTGACCCCAAGTCTCATGTGGATGTTCTTAAGCAGGTAATGAATGTGAACCAGACTGTTAATTTGTCAGCATCTATAACATTATTAATTGAAATTAATATATTTTTGGCTCTTATTCTTAGGTGCTTCCTATGATATTTCGTATTCGGGAAAATGAATTAGAGAGGCGTAAGCAACTCTCGTCAATAGGGTTGAAGTTATGTGAACGATTACCGCAGCAGCCTGTGAAGAGGAGCCGTAAGGGGCCACGTTCAGCACAAGATGACGATGGAGACTATGAGTGTGAAATTTGCCGAGCGAATCTTTACGTCTCCTTGGTATGTTCAAATGAATAACAAGATCATTTTTACTTTTGGAAGCATTGCAGATTGGTTCAATAAGCCATTGGGTACCATTAAATGATGTTCTATAAGCTTCAAATGGTCTCCTTAAATTGATCAACTTGCCAATAAATCAGATAGTGTAATTACTTTTGTTTACCAAAAACTAATTGTCTTCTGCTGACTCTTAGTTCGGTATATCAGAATGGTAGTATATCTAAAGTTTGTGCCACTTGTGCATTCCTCCTGGACTCCCAGCCTCTCCATGAGTTATTCATTTTTCCACTTTAGGATAAATTTAACCCGGTATCCTGACCATTGTAGTAGATCATAGGTGTCACCTGGAGCTAACCATTCCCTCTGTCCCCCCTGGCTACACCAATAGATCAGAATAATTGGATAGTGATGTGTTTAACAATGACTGTGAAAGAATTAATAGAATGTGATCTTAATGGAGACAGTTGGAGTAAATATTTTTGTATCAATTACTCCAAAATTTCCTCAATAATACATTTATTATCTCATTTTATATTGGTTATTTTATGAAATGCCACAATTCCAATGAATATATATCACTAAAAAATTAAGATGGTGATTTATATCATGGATCTGGGTTTTATATTCAGATAAACATTAAAAGAAATTATTTTTCCCAATAATTTGTGATATAAGAACCTAAAGGACTTAGTGCAAAGAACAGTTCAACTCATTATTGTGTTACTTTAATTTTATATTTTTGAGTCGATAGGTGATAAAATATGTAAAATCAAGATTTATGTAAAATTAAGTTCTGGAGAAAAATATATTTTCAAAATCTATGATAATAATATCTTCCTATTAAATATTTGATAGGATTATAGTAAAATAAAGAATGTAAATAAAGTATTTGGTAATACCAACAGGTCCAAAAAAAAGTAGATTTAAAATTTCAAAAAATATGTAAAGCTTCTCATGGAATTTAGAGGACTCTATTGAAATTTTATAAAATAGCAATTAATTCAGCATTAAGACAAAGAAAGAATGATAATCTTTGACTTTTACTGTGTCATCTTGGCTGTTACATTTCTTCTAAAATTTAAGAAATAACCAATTATTTTATTGATCAACTACTTTCTAAATCTGGTAAAATACCAATAAAAAATTAAAAATACTTTTCTTAGCAAGTTTTGACCTTGCTCTCTTGTGTTTTACTCAGATTCAAAATGTGAATGTTCAATTTTCTTTTGATAATTTGGTAACATGTACATGAGTATTGAGGGGACATAACATTTTAAACTTTGGTCAGTCACCAACTCTGGTATTTGTGATTTTATAATAAAATTTTCACCAAAATTTAAAATGTTATTTACTACTCAGACTGATGCCGTGTCAGATAATTTCTCTGATGGGCATTAAAAAAACTGTTTCTAAACTTGTAAAAATGACTTAGCTGACCATAGGCTTTTCAAAATTAATTGTCAAGCCCACAGTACTTAAACTTTAAGCTAGCCTAGGAACAAAGAAAATTATAATAAAATCAATTCTTCCCACTTAACATCACTAATCTCTGGGGATCGGGATGGTATGGTGGCTAACATACTGGCTTCCCACCGAGATGACCTGGGTTCAAATCCTGGAGATGGTAGATATTTTTCAGTGGCACTCTGATCCCTATTTGAGGTGCTTTGTGGAGAGTACTTTGAGTGAGTACGCCGTTCATCGGATGGGACGTTAAACTGTGGACTCCTCAGTGCCTTTTGACAAGAGTAGGCTAATGCTGATGCCGGGTTTCTCTCCACCCTTCCTTTCCCATCCATTCCTAATGGCACAAATGACCTCAGCTGTCAGTCACCTCCCCTAAAAACTACTACTATCTCTGATGGAAGGCTTCAAAGGCTGGATCTTTTTTTGTTCACCTTAGTACTTTTCAGAGCTTATGGGACAGTTTATCTTATGCTTTGAACCCATATTGTAAGGTATTGTTATACCTCAATGCAAGTGACTATATCTAATTCTAGAACTTTGCATGAAATTAAATTTAAGAGTAATGATTAATTGATATTAGGGTGCCACAGTGAAGTGTTTGTAGGTGAAAAGAAGTCACAGCAATGTTGAGGTTTGAACTCTTTTTCACTTGATTTTTCCCATAGGTGACTGATTCCAATGAGGAATGCGTCTACTGTTTGCACCATGCAATTGAACTTTTGACCAAGAAAAAGAATCATGTTAAGTACTGCAAGCTGATGTATACTTATGACCAAGTAAGTAATATGTCTGCATATGGGGATCGGGATGTTGTGGTGGGTAACGTACAAGCTTCCCACTGAGAGGGCTCGGGTTCAAATCCTGGAGACAACAAATATTTTTCAGTGGTATCCTAATCCCTTCTTGAGGTGCATTGTAGAGAGCACATTGAGTGAGTACAACTTCCGTCGAATGGGACGTTAAACTGCAGATCCCTTGCTGCCTTTCAATAAGAGTAGGCTAATGCCAACACTGGGTTTCTCTCCTTCCTTTCTCATCCATCCCTAATGGGGCAAATGATCTTAGCTGTCGGTCACCTCCTTAGGAACTACATACTACTATGTTTGCATTTAGTGCAACAGTATATGTCTGAGCATTCATCATGCTACGTGCTGACATTTCTTTGACCTCCTAGTTACTTTCGTAGTGTATGCTTGTGAGTAAAAAATTTACATGGACTCAGGAGAGCATTCCCACATTATGAGGAGGATCCAGTCAAGTAATTTTTCCTGGAATTATTTTGTTAACCTTGCCAAACTTTTGTGAGGACAGCTACTTACTGTATTCTGTTTTTATGTCACTGTGTAATATATTTTTCCAAACATTCCTTTGAATACAAAAATGTTATGGACCTTATGTCTTTACAGAAATACATAGTAATATTTTAGTTCTGATTTTTGCACATAATTTAGAGTATTAATTTTTTTTCTTCTCAGCTTCAAATTACTAAAGAGAAAATTAATGGATGTCATTGTTTTTTATTGATAAAATGAAATTCTTGTGGAAAAAGGCTAAAGTCTTCATTTTGAGTAATGTTTTATTTTTATGTCTATTTAATGTTATTTTCAAATTATTTCGGTGTTAATGGTCCATATTTTTACTTGATTGATTTTAAAGTATGGGAAAAATGTGAGAGAAAATCAAATGCAATAGCCCATAGAAACGTACATTTAATTGCAAAATTTATATTATTATTATAAGTAGGAGATTTATAATTATATTATAAGTAGGAGAGGTTGTTATTTCTACAATGAAAAGATATCAGTGAATCTGAAGATCGTTGAATATTTCAACTTGTTGTTATTTGATTGATTTTTGGTTATTGGTTGCCTGCTGTTTTAAAATGTGTACTCTCAGGTTAGCATACACACTCATTTTTTCATAAATGAAATGTAAAATGTTCTTGTCACCATGTATGATATGCAACTCACTTTCAAAATTTCATCATATATAATTCCATCCATTTTGCTTTCTTGATATAATGTTCCTTGTAGAAGAAGCCTCCCATTTACCCCACCCAATGATAATTCCCAATTCATTCTTTCGGAAATTCATTCTTAAATTAGATCTTTACAAATTTGGGAACACGATTCCCCCCCCCAATGTCTCCTAAAATAGATACCACAAGGCATTATCCTCATTCCAGAATTTTTCTTAATGGTCCTCATTTCAACCTCTTTCTGTTTTTCAATGTGTCACTTGTTATAATCTTGTCTGAAAGCTATACAAAATCGTAACTAATTAAAATTGCATGGAGTCACAAAATTGGAAGTGTAATCCTGATATTTTTAAAAACCTGATTTTATAGTCATCAAATATAATAGCAGTGATGTAGATAACTGTATCAGTCTGTAAAAGAAGTTAAACGTAAATTGTAGGAGCAGTTTCAATCTATAATTGTGCATTCAAAATTATTTTCATCCAAAGTTTAGAAAAAATATTTGTTTATTAGATAGTTATGAATCCTTCCAATTCTCATCGTGTTTATCTGTTTCTATTGCCGATCATTTAAGGATGGTATTCTCTAAAATGAAATGAAGTGCTACTTACTGACATGCCATCATCTGTATTAATTTCCCTGCATTATAGGCTGAACTCAATGATATGATCCAAAAGCTACTAGAAAAAATTGAAACAAAGACACAGAAGAAATCTCAATCTAAACATGGTGCTGTATCAAGATAATCACAATGAAGCCTAAGAAGAACAAGAGGAAATGGAATTTTAATTCACTGCCAATAGAATTGTACTCAAAAGACAAATTATTATTATTATTACTTTGAATAGTTTACTTGTGTTCAGATATATTTTAAAAGTGATGTGTTTCTATGGTAGTACACAAGTGTGTAAAAAAATGCTTATTTGACATTTTTGGATGTGTGTAAACATTTTTGTGATCCATTTTTCTGCTTTCAGAGAGAATGGCATTTACAGTTTACTAGAAAAATATAGTTTATTCGAAACCATTTTAACAATGTGTCTGTGTTGTTTATAGATTCATAATAAAATATAGAGTTGAAATAAAACTACATACATGCCAACCATAGAGATTTGGAGTTTGATATGATTACATGGCAGTATTATTGTACACTTTTTCAACTTTTAAATAAATGTTTGTGTAACGTAAATGTAGTTTAGGTTATATTCAGCTGAGGACTGTGGCTTCATTCAGTTGGTTTGCCAAGCAACATATTTTGTGATTTCATAATATTGAATGATGTTTTTACAATTTTAATGATAATTTTTGTCAGTATTAAATATTCAATACGATGTTATTGGAAAATATCATTTTGTATGTGGCAACAATCTTTTATAATGTTGGCCATTTATGGAGCAACTTTTTTAAATCTGTGATGTTTAAATTTGTGTATATAATATACAAACATTTTTTTTCTTTGTTTTATTTTAAGTTGCATTTAACAGAAATTCCATGCTGCATGATTGGTGTTAATGTATTTTTTTTCTTTATGAAACATGCCACTCAGTGACATTTTACTTGAAATTATTTATATTTTCTACATACTTTTCACTTCATTAGAAATAGAGTATTTTTTGATTAAAAAGAAATATTTTGTATGTGAAGAGATGGAAGTGTGTGCATTTTTTACTTTATTAAAAATAAAAATTTTTCCTCGATTCTTTAGTTTACTTAAGTATAATAATGTTATAATGATTCCATAAGTGTTAACATTTAAATGCTCTCTCTACTCAGTTGTTTAATATCTTTTTTCTAAATGCAGAGTAAACATTTGTAAAAAGTATACATATTACTTTCCATTGTTTTGTGAAAAATATACTTTGTTTGCCCTTATTTAATAAATGCTCCCTTTTAACACAGAGGTCATGTGTAGATTTCATCAAACCTGTCTTTGTTTAATTGAAGGGCACCCATTAATGAGTTAAGATTATTACTACTGCTAAGATGTGGCCTGGATGTCCACCCATGCAACTGTACATTGGCATTAACATTTTTAAGAATTATAGTATGTAGTGTATTGGTTCTTGTGGTGTTTTGATGCACCACGATTGTATTTCTTGAGCATTTCTTTGCACCAATTGACACGAGCATCTTTTTGAGGTTTTGTCAAATTATGCGGGATCCAACAAGGACAAAGTTTTTTCTCAGCTAAATGTTCATGCAATATCTTATGGATGCTCGTCATATGAATCCCCAAGGATGTCTCAATCTCATAAGTCGCATGATGATTTTTGTTTACTAGTTCTTTACACATCAATGTTTTCTGGCACAACAACTGATTTTGGACGACCTTCACGACTTATTTTTTGGATATTTGGTGTTTTGTGTAAATCGCTTAGTGTTTTGTATAGATCGTTATTTATTTGGCATTATTATTACCAAATATAAACGACATTACAATGAGGCATTTGTCCAGGTGGCAATGGTCCAGTCTGATCACTGGTCACTCATATGTTGCACATACATACATACACACACAAGAAGAACAAATATGAGGCAAAATGCTGTTATATGCAATGACACTTTTAGATTACCAAGCACTCCTGTACCATCACACAAGGATTAGGTTTACACCGTACGAGTACACTTTTGTTGCTGAGGGAATGGTGGCCATGATGGAATTCGTTATACCAGCATTTCACGGTGGCGAAGGATGGGGCTACATTACCAAACGTGGAAGTAAGTTGATTGATACACTCCTTGATAATCTTGATAATAAGTCTTGATAATCTACGTCAAAAGTCATAAAACTCATCGCACTTAAGTGTTCATAGGTTAACTCCATTTTTTTGCTGAGACAAACTTTTCGTGTCACTGTAAACAACACAAGTTACGATCAAATAACAAAATGCTCTGAAGAAAGTTAGCATTAAAAGGGTCAAACTTTCAGATAACACCTGAAGCACTTAGTTTTGTCAGGGTTCAACATGTAAATAGCAACCCGCATATATGGGATCCTCATTAAGTTAATTTAATTGTTAAATTGGATTGTATACAGCATGGAGGAGATAGATTTGTAAAATGTTATGACAAACTGAGTTGCATATCAAAATTGGAGGAGCTAGGTTGGGCATCACTCATGGAGCAAAGGTTAAATTACAGAATAAACCTTAAGTTGCGATTGTGGTTGAATTCTATGAGATGGTATACACAGAGGAAGTTCTGGTTTTTGTGAAACCTAGCATGTCCTTTGGCTCATATCTTGAAATTTTTCCCTGTCTGACCCACATAAGAGATGTTGCAACTATTGCATTTCAGTTTATAAAAACCTGATTTGAGAAGTATTTCATGTTTGTATTTGCCGTTAGGGTTGCGGTAGTCCAGGGGGTAGAGCGTTGGACTGCTGACTGGAGGGTTCCGGGGATCGATTCCCGGGCAAGGCACTCTGGGCACCTACAGCTCCACCCAAGCCATGTGATTTTTCAGGTTCCAGATCTTCCTGGGAAACCATAACCGGCACAGGAAAAGAAACTGGTCCCCCTACCCTGATGTGTGAATATTCTGCACGCCGTCAGGCTTGGTACTGGGTGAACTCCACCATCACCTACTAAACCGACCATCGGGTTCATTACTGTGTTTATGGTTTTTTATTTGCCTTTAGCTACGAATATGGAGGGAGTAAGAAGTGGGTGAAAAGCTGCTTAGGTTGAGGTAGGGAGGTGATTACAGATCTTATAGGAGATATTTGCCTGAAATGGGATCGCACTCTACTTTAAATCTTTCGATAATTCGGACTGGAAGGAGGAAATTCTAGCCATTGCGTTTTGCCTCTTCCTAATTATTTTTTCAACTTGATTAGGGTTTTTCCCATTGTTGGTGGCTATATTAATAATTGTACTAGTAAGCTCTTTTTTTTTTGGAATTTGTTGTCTCAGGGATACCTTAATGGAATTGACACAACATATTTAAAATGAAAGAAAAAGCTTTGTAATTCCCCAGGAGATTTATTAAAACACGACCTAGGGTTCGACGTACGTAAAACATCGAAACCTATGTCTCGCTTTCATAAAGCTCGTATGGAATTGGAATTACTAATTTACTCCTTTCATTTCATTCACTAGTAAGTTCTACATTGCAACTTTCGGTGGAAAGTTGGGTGTGTCATGTGGGAGGAGTATCATCAAGAGTTTGCGAGACAAATGGTGGGCGGGGTCGGAGGCGGAGTGGGTGGTTGGGATTTATGACATCTGTGGACTCTGTAAATGAGAACTCGCGTCTCTTTTCCCTTGTGGTAATTAACAAATCAAGTAATTAAACTACGTCTTATTTCACGGTGGAGGAAATATTCGGACGGTGTGTTGAGATGATTAAAGAAGGACTCTAACTGGTAGTTTGCCCCTCTTGAAGTTGATGACACTCGAAGTGTTTCACCAAATTTTTCACGTGATGAATACCAGTATTGAAAAGAATTCCTCTAATGAATTAAGGTAGAGATGGGCTAGGAGAGGGGAAGTGGGGAACCTTCGCAAGTATGCGACATAGTATTCCTTCCCTGTCTCCTAGGAATCTCCCAAGTAAGCGACTTTGTATTCCTTCCCTGGCTCCTAAAGTTGGGTGTAAAAGCCCTGGTCGCGGGGTCAGTTGGTTATCTGGCGGTGACCGGTAGGAAGCGAGGCTTCGGTTGTGTTGAGCTTGTCGTGACAGCGTGTCCTGTTGCTGACTTCCCGACGGACGAGGGCCTTACCCGTGTTACACTATCTGTGACAGCGTCCGCCGCTCCCGCACTCCTCATCAGACCTTACCTTCGGACGGCTCTGCCTGGGTTGTGAGTCTCGTGACCGCGTCCATTCTGCTTTTACCACGTCTCAGGTAATGTTCTGCCATGCTAATGTTATCCGTTCTCGCGTTACCAAGGCCTTCACAACACTCAATTGCTGATACTTATGTAAATGATGTAATGCACTGAATGGTTGAGGCCTTAACTTTGTAGAAATCCATGTTTAAGTTAAAAAATTAAATATTATCTTTGCTTTCTACAGAAATAAAACTTTATAAAACTAGTCCTGAGGATGTTACAGAGTAAACGAAACTAGTCGACAAATAAAGTTTTATTTCTGTAGAAAGCAAAGATAATATTTAATTTTTTAAGTTAAATGATGTAATGTTTCTGATGTTGTATAATACACGGTGTTTTTGGTAAGACACGGCGTGTTTAATGTGACCTTCCCCGATACCCCCTGTGTCTCACACGAAACGCCCCTTGGGACAAACCCATTGTTAGTCTATCTATTTGCGGTTGAAAATATAATCATTTTTTCATAGCCACTAAAATAGAAAAATGACGATCGCTGTATTATGGAGTTGTAATGGTGCGGAAATTGGATATCTAATAATATATAGATGAAATTGTTAAAAATGAAAGGAACTATGCAACTGCCCAACTATGAATTCGAGAAAACTCAGGTACTAAGCCAACATCACGTTATAATACTTAGGTAACCTACGGTTTGAAAAGTCCGGGGTTCGGTAGGGATTAAGTTGGCCAACAGATGGAGGGATCACAATAGCAGAATGACAGAGTAGTTTTCTATTTTTTTAATAAATAAATAAATAAGTTGACAGAATGCATGAAGATGGTAATGAAGTAGATTATACAGTAAAGTGTTTCAAAATTAATATCATAACCGTATATGGTAAAGGAATGAAAATACCAATTTTTAAAGTTAGTTCTCGCTAACTGTTTTGTTGGCAAATGGTTTCAAGCTTTAACTGGTTCAGCGGATTAGTTTAACCTGACAGAGCAAGATTGGTTCGCACTCGATACAGTTGCCATCGTACCAGTATTGGTCTTGGCCAACGCCGTCGGGTGCGTATCCATGACGTCATCCTTTCATCCAAGCGACGAAGTAAGCGGTGACATGGCTCGACTCAGTGTGGCAAAGAGGCGGTTGCTGTTCCGCAGGGGCCCCGAGGGAGGGAGGGTTGGGTAAGGAGGAAGTCGCCTAGAGGGGCGGCTTACTCCGTTAGAGGTTGGGAAGGGAGGTGGGTGCCATCTGTCAGTGGTGGTTTATCCCTGGGTTAGGGAGATTGATATTGCTCTGACCTTTATTATTCATGATAACTCTTAGTTTCTTGTTAGGTATCTTCAATCAATATTACTGAAATCTTCCATTTAAAGACAGTTATGAACCACTGATGAAGGAAATATGCTGGACTATATTGAAGCCTCTGTTAGGTCCCTGCAAACCCCGCCCCCAATCCCACAATTTTCACCTTTTTCTTGTAGTTCCTCAGCACATTCAGTGCCAGTGAGAAGTAACTTTAGTTTTTCCTCATTATCTCCCTTAGTTTATAACTCATAACATTAAAACTACCTTCGTTATACTCACCTATATTTTTCCCTTGTTGCTGTCACACAAAACTCTGCCCACTCTTCCCTCCACAGGAGTAACGTCGGAAGAGATTCCACTGTTGCCCTGTCTGAGTGAGTTTTTTTGAGAGAAAGGGCCAAGGCGTTTACACATACCCAAGCAAGAGAGTGATTGGTGGGCCACTGGCACAGAGAGTCTCTCGCAACCCCAGACTGGTGAGTGCTTGATAAAGGCGAGGGTCATTGCTATCTAATACATCTTAGCCAGAACGTTTTATACTATCGTATTTTTTAATCGGTTTAATCTTTTCTTCTGTTCTAACCCCCCTATTTTATTTTAATTTTTAATTTACTTAAATTTATTTATTTTTCCTCGCCATATCCGGGGCCCATTATTAAGAGTACTGGGGTTGATCATTCTCATAGTATTCATATGGCCGAAGTTACCGTTCCTTTTAATTAAGCTTTATTCTTGCTCCAAAGAGGTATTTACGGAGGGAACTGCAAGTAAATCATCAGACCAATATCTCCTCAAATGATCTTCATCACAAATTATTTCTAACATATTAAATTCATTTAAAGTATTTCTTTTAATATATCTACATCTGCGGTTTAAACAAATATAAAACCACAACTTCATCGGCAGTAAATTAGCCACATTGAGTCACCGAGTAACATTTTGGAATTGGCTCTTCTTGTGCATTAAAAATTGACCAAATCCAGACTGATCAAACATACAAATCAAATCTTAAAAGCTCAAACATACGGTGGTTTTGGTGTCAATAATTGGACAACATTTTCCAATACTAATTTATTATCCAGGACACACGAAAATAAAGAAACAATTTATTCACACAAATTACAAAACAATATATTTTTACAGAAGTAAGATTAAAAAAGATCTAAAATGATTTGTGTTCACCTCTCATGAGTTTCTTAAACAAAATCCAAATAAAAAACCAATAACATTTACTTAATTTACATAAATAAACAAATACAAATGCATTACTGCAGGGGTCACGTGGAGGTTTTTCGGAAAAACCAGATGCACTCGCAACCATCATTTCTCCAGCCACCTGTGGCTACCTACAATGTAACATTTATATTTGACACATTTTCACCTTCTCCGAAAGCATGACGAACAAAAAGCCTTATAAACATTAAAGGTGAGACTAACACTAAAGACTGCTGCGAGGTAAATAAATGCATTCATCAAAACCCTTTCATATAATTCCGAAAATGAAAAAAACAATACACATGATTCAACCCGAATGTAAGGCAGTTCATCTGCCACTAAGTCACACGGTGTGTGAACTTCACACATTGGGGAAGAAGAGGGCCAGTCAATCCAGCTGTATTTGTCCAACACTAGACTTACTCCCTCCGTCTGACATGACTGCATTGGTTCCACCATCCAAGTCTTAGGCATCCTTCAGCACAAACTGCAAGAAATTTAAGAAAGACAGAAGAAGGAAATCCAAAACACCATCTATTTACCTAATAAATTTATTTTTTTCACATGGGATAAACCAGCATTTGTACGAATTAAAAGTAAAATTGATCTTTCCAATCATTTTCCGTTACAATTCATTTTGCGGTAGCAAAACTAAAGCACCATAGTACCTCTTACGTTGCCTTTCAGCACATAGTCCGGGAACTCATCAAATGGATCCAAGGTTTTGTGCAAGAAAATATGAGAAAAAACCAACATCTACAATTATTGTATACAATACCCAGGAAGCTGCCACAAGGAGGTGTGGTAGAGCACCAGGTTTGTATGCACAAATTTTTTTAAGGCAATCTTCCAAATAAAGTAGGTTTTTGGATGGGAACAACTACAAAATAAATATTTTGTGACTCCTAACAAAACCCAATCCAGCAACTTACTCTACATCAGGTCTCTCTTCATCTCTGTGTACTTCTTTAGTATCGCCCGTGTGTCGAAACCACTAGTAGTGAAATAAAGTTTAGTGTGAACCAATACAAAGTTTACTTATTCAGTGATCATGAATTCTCACTAAGTAGAGCTTGAGAAAATATCGAATTCATTTCTTGGATGATTCGCAGTATTGTATTTTGGAAGATAATTTGAAAACAGATGAATTATTTGTAAAAAGAAACTAATGCTCAAGTAATGGCATGTATCTTGGCATTATCCGTTATGTTACGCATAATGATTTTTAGCATTCTTGATGCATGAGACAAGTCAATTCCACAATTAATGTTTATTGACGACGATGGCTACACCTCTGTGTGGCATCATCACGAGGAATTACCTGGTGGATGTGTGGCATCATCGGGTGTGATGCCGCACAGCCATAGTGATCCGTAAATATTAATGGTGGAATGGCCGTGTTTCTGCTATCTATCCTATGGAGAAATTCCAACGAATAACATCTAAACCAGTGTAAAACATCTGCCACAATTTTCCACTCAATGACATTTCCACGCTAAAGTTGATTATTCCTGCCCATTGCCTTTCTTTTATTATTAAAATGATCTATTTTAACAGATTAAGGAAGCAAAGTTGTGCGTTGGCGAAACCCCCTATGTTAGCGATTGAATTCACTCGGTAAAGATGAAAAGAATCATTGCATTTCATGCATGTAATCCCTTAATATTCCATTTAAAAGATGAACCGTCTCAAATTTTAATAGAGTTACATTTAATGAACTCAGTGAATTTTAATCGCACTCTCATGCTGTCAATACTCTTTCTTAAAGTCAATGTCAATAAATACTCTTTCTTTGTTCATTAAAATTTGATTAAATATGGAAATACGTGTATCACATGATGATATTACCATGATATGAGATATTTATGAAACCCTCCCATGAACTACAATCTTGACGTAGTGGAAGGGCTTGTGGGTTTCGATGACCCCTAGAGCTGTGCTGGCGGGAGCTTTAATAATCGCTCCTGGTAGGGTCACCCATGCCAGATAGCTCGAAGGTTAGGAGCCAGACGAAAAGTATTCCACGCAGCTTCTGTTCCTCAGTGAGGCGGCTGCAAAGGCGTCTGACCCCAGTGGGGCGGCCATTAAGTGATGGTGTCACGTTAAAAACACCATTGAGGAAGGCAACGGGAAACCACCTCAATTATCATTCCCAGGAATGTAATGATGGGCAAGATAGAGAATATGAGACTTGGCAACTGCGGGACTCGGCCCAAGGGGCCGTGTGTCGTGCCCGGCAGCGGTGGAGGCAAGGCTTCCGCGGTCGTCATCCCACGAAACCCTTGCGGGGGAGAAATAACAGCAGCAGGACAGAAGACGCAGAAGAAGACGAAAGTAGTTAGAATAGGAACATGGAATGTCAGGACAATGTTGAGGATAGGCAAATTAGATAATATTAAGCGAGAGATGGAAAGAGGTAATACAGATGTTTTAGGTCTATGCGAGGTGAGATGGAAAGATAGCGGGGATTACTGGAGTGATAATTATAGAATAATACACAGCGGCGGGGACGAGAGCCAACGAGGGGTTGCCTTAATATTAAATAAAGAGGTAGGAAGAAGCGTAGTCAACCTAGAGCAAGCAACGGACAGAATATTACTCGTAGAGATTAAAGCAGAACCGACGAAATTGGTCATTGTTCAGGTATACATGCCCCCGAGCAACCATAAGGAGGAAGAAGTCGATAGGGTGCACATCTACATAATACCCCGCAAGCCGCCGCAAGGGCGTGTGGCGGGGCGGATTTTAGGTGTTAGGTCACCACCCAAAAAAAGGAAAAACCGCATTCAAAACTAACACATACATGCAAACCCAAATCCACAGTAGTGCATACATTCATAGAAACATCCTATCATTTTACACGCATGCAAATACACATCTACCTCCCTTCACTCCACAAGCATGCAAGTACATATGCTTAATTATAACAAATACTTGTACCTTAGGATGCAGCAAGAAATTTAACCAGGAACGTGCAAGCTAGATTTTAGTAAGCAGCAAGGCGAAATACCACCATCATAAGAACGTGCAACATAAAACGCTCTCCTACCCAAGGTGATGAATTTGGCCCAACGCTGCAGGTAGGAGGAGAGCTCCCCCACGGAGAGGGACAAGGGAAATTTAGGCACCCAAAAGCAGAGCAAACAATACTGTATAGAGCACTACATTACTTAATGGAAATCCAATGCGGCCATGCGGGAAGGGTTTTGACAACAACACACAAGAGGTTGGTGAAAGTGCATGCAATTGAGTATAACTACATCTACTCAATACCACGCAAGCCGCTGCGAGGGCGTGTGGCGGGGGGTGTTAGGGCACCACCCGTAAATTAGGAAAAAAAACTGCATGCAGAAGCCACAAATTTATAGCCCCCAAATCAAATATGGTAAACATTCATGCAAGAGCCCTTTCGCCCCAACCCTTTCACACACATGCAAACCCAGAAACTACCAACAAACATACACATGCACAACCTTTGAATTTTTAATTTTGTTCCGACGTGTAACTTAAATGTTTTTAATATTTCTAAATGGACTTCGGATTCTTATTATTATGATTTCTGATTGTTCTGGGGAAGAATGAGTATTTGAATCTATCTGTATTGGAATCTATCTCCCTTATTTTATCTTTGTGGCCTGATCTACCTAAGTAGTGTGGGGCCATTATTATTCCTTTTGTGTCATCGCTAAACTCGCTGGTTCTGAATCTTTCTAAAAGTTTAAGTCTCGCTTGTTCTCTTCGTATTTCAAGGGGCTCCCAGCCTAAATCCCCTTAGAGACCTGTTACACTTGTGTTCCTGTATATATTTTTCACGAATCTGGCGGATTTTCTCTGGACTTCATCTAGTTCTTTTTGCCAGATTTTCTCCCAAGGATCCCAGATACTTTTGGCATATTCCAAGTGTGGTCTAACTAGAGCAAAATAACACCTTTCTTTAACTTTCTCATAACATTTCCCCACCACCCGTTTAATGAAGCCCAGTTTCTTTAAAGCGGATCCGCATATTGTCCTGATATGTTCTCCCCATGAAAGGCGTGGTGTTAGAACTACCCCCAAATATTTTACTTGTTTGGCCGTAGTTAGTACTGAACCCTCTATTTTGTAGTTTATGTGCTGTTCGCCACTTCCTTTGTTCCAAAATTTCAAAACTGCGCATTTTTCTATATTAAGCATTAATCCCCATTTCTTGCACCAATCCGAGATTGTTTCTAAGTCTCTAGAGAGTAGCTCGCGATTTCCCTGTATACCACCGTGTCATCAGCAAATAACCTGAGATTACTACTAACGTGTCGCTTAAGTCATTAATGTATATTAAGAATAGAAGAGGCCCTATTAAAATTTCCTTGGGGACGCCCGATGTTACATCTCTCTCCTTTGAGCACAACCCATCGATGACTACTATTTGTTTGTGATTTGACAAGAAGTCTCTAATACAATTAATAATTTTTTCATTGATTCCATAGCATCTAAGTTTGTGTAACAATTTGTTGTGTGGGACTTTATCGAAGGCTTTTTTGAAAACTAGGAATACTGCGTCAAATTGTGTGTTGTTTTCTCCCGATCTAAGTACATCGTGAATGAAAAGACCTAATTGTGTTTCGCTAGATCTGCTCTTCCTAAATCCGTACTGGTTGTGGCTTAGTACGAGGAATGTTTTTTAAGCAAGTACCGTTTTGGAATTAAAAAAAGACGTGCAAAGATAACGCAATAATTTTATTTTTACATGAAAGCCTGTACCTTAATCTACTTTTCTACATAATTTCCGTGAATATTGAGGCACTTGTAACGTGGTACCAGTTTTTGAATACCCTCCTGATAAAATTCTGCCGCCTGACTTGTTAACCACTGCATCACAAATGTTTTGACTTCGTTATCGTCTTGAAGACGCCAACCGCCCAGGTGTTTCTTCAAGTGCAGGAACAAATGGTAGTCGCTGGGCGCCAGATCAGGGCTGTATGGAGGATGATCTAGAGTTTCCCACTGAAATGATTTGATGAGATCTTTGGTCTGATTAGCCACATGTGGACGGGCATTGTCATGCAGCAAAACAATACCCTTACTCAACTTGCCACGTCTTTTGTTCCGGATTGCACGACGCAGATTTTTCAATGTCTCACAATAAGACGCTGCATTGATTGTCTCATTACGAGGCAGAAACTCCACTAGCAATACTCCTTTTCTGTCCCAAAAAACTGTGCACATGATTTTCCGGACAGAAATTGTTTGCTTAAACTTCACTCTTTTGGGTGATGATGAATGTCGCCATTCCATGGATTGTTGTTTCGATTCTGGTGTGACGTAGGCCACCCATGTTTCGTCACCAGTAACAATTTGGTCTAAAAAATCTTCACCTTCATTGTGGTACCGCTCAAGAAAAGTCAATGCACTGCCTAAACGTTGGGTTTTGTGCAAATCCATCAACATTTTTGGAACCCAACGTGAACACAATTTCCGGTATTTCAAGTTCTCGGTCACAATGCGATACAAAACACTACGAGAATATTGAGGAAAGCAGTCGGACAATGATGAAATTGTAAAGCGTCTGTTTTCTCTCACCTTTTCGTCCACTTTCTGCACCAAATCTTCATTAACGACCGAAGGACGCCCACTCCGTTCTTCATCATGCACATTTGTGCGGCCATCTTTAAATGCTCTCACCCATTTCCTTACCATTCCATCACTCATAATGTTTTGTCCGTAAACTTCAACGATCTCACGATGAATATCGATCGGTTCTACGCCTTTAGCACTAAGAAATCGTATAACAGTCCGTACTTCACAATCAGCGGGACTCACGATTGTCGGAGGCATCTTAAACACTCAGAAAACAACGTATACAATGAAGAGTCAGACTGTAATGACGTCAGTGCGTAGACAAGAGATGTAGGTAACCAGCGCGCATGCGCAGAAGACCGTAGCGCTGCGGAGGCAGAATCACAAAACGGTACTTACTTAAAAAACATGCCTCGTATTTTCCTACTATCAAGAAACCACATTATGTTACTGACAATAATGTGCTCTACTATTTTACAAGAGATCGATGTCAAAGAAATGGGTCGGTAATTGGTTGGTTTATCCCTATCCCCACCTTTATTAATGGGAGTAATATGGGCTAGCTTTCAGTCACGAGGAACTGAGCCATCTTCTATCGATTTATGGAAAACAATTTCTAAAAACGGGGCAATATCTTCAGCCAATTCCTTTACGAGGCGTGTTCATAAAGTAAGGCCCGTTTGGTCACAGGAAAAAATATACTCAAATGAAACACATTTTATTGGCACTTTTAGTTAGCTACAAACCTACTTCACTTATCTACATAATCGCCGTTCACTTCTAAGCATTTTTCGTACCGCTGCACCAGCTTCTTTAACCCCTCTGCATAGAAACTCGCCGCCTGAGGGTTGAACCAATCGACAACGCCATTCTTGAGTTCCTCTTCGGTTTCGAAACGTTGTCCACCGAACCACTGTTTCAAGTACAAGAAGAGGAAGTAGTCGCTGGGTGTAAGGTCAGGACTGTACGGTGGGTGGTTTAAAGAGTTCCCAACGACCCAAAAACTCTCGTCCACTGGACATTCTTTGCTCTTTGTGGTGGTCGGTGAGAATTTTCGGTACCCACCTTGCACGCAATGTGTGGTATCCGAGGTTTTCCGTAACAATATTGTACGCAGTAGTGCGTCCAAGTTGAGGAAATTGTTCATCCAGGCCATTAATTGTCAATCGACGATCACATCACAGTTTTTGTTCCACTTGCGAAACAATTTCATCGGTCAGAATACTGGGCCTATCACTTTGCTCTTCGTCATGGACATTTGTTCGTCCATTTTTAAAATCACAGCACCATTGTCTAACCTTTCCTTCACTCATAACTGTAGGATTATAAACTAGGCATAATTCCCGATGAATTTCAGCAGCCGACAATCCTTTTGCATACAAGAATCGTATGACAGAACGCACTTCACAGCTGGCGGGATCAACGATTGCCGCGGACATTGTTGTTTGCATGCACGGACAAGCAAACGACTTCTGAAACAAAACAAATGCTGCAATAGCTTCTCAATGAATCAGTAGATGGCGCTGCAGGAGCAAAGCTATGTTCTGAAGCGCCAATATTTAAATATAAGCAAACGGTACTTACTTTAAGAATACAAAGAATAGTCTTACTTTAAGAATATTCTAGCAGGAATTTCTTCCGAACTAGGTGATTTGTTTGGTTTGATACTACGTAGTAGTTGTTCTATTCCATTCTTGATCAGTGTTATGTCGCTCATGCGTTCCACGGGTGGGTGTGGAGGATCTTTTGGTGGGTTTGTGTCTTTATTGTAGACGCTCTGGAAATACTTGTTTTAAATGTTTGCTTTTTTCACGCTGTCTGTAATAATTTCTCCGTTTTCCGTCTTCAAAGAATGTACAGTTGGACGTTTATCCTGTATTTCCCAAACATAGGACCAGAATGACTTTGGATTTTCCTCCAGATATTCGCTCAGCATTTTAGATTTAAAAGAGCGTAGGGATGTGCGCATGATTCTTTTTTTTAATACGACACTCTTTAAGTTTCTATTTTGATGTATTCACATAAACAATATCGTCACTTTTAAAACTCTTTTAAAAAAATGACTGTAGCCTTCTTTGCCTTCTTGATGCCGATCTTACTTCCCCGTTGTACCAGCTAGGTTCCCTATTGTCGCATTTAAGTTTGGATGGGATGTACGTCTTCATTCCTTCGCGCAAAATATTTAAGAAATAATTCCAGCTGTTCTCTGTATCGGTTGTCAGTGTTTTTGTCTTGTATTCTGGAAATTCTTTTTTCAAATATTCTCCTAGTCAGTTAAAATTCGTCTTGTTGAATAGGTATATCTTAAGCTTTTCTTTGTTAATTTTCACGAACAGTTTTTCACTTTACAAAAATTGCCTTATGGTCACTGATTTCGTCCATTATTTCAATGTTTGTTACGATTTCGGGCGTAGAAGTCGCGAAGATATCAAGTATGTTGTGGCCCCGTGTGGGCGATTTAACAATTTGTTCTAAGGAGTGCTTTGTGAATATATGAAGGAGTTCTTGGCATGATTTTCCTACGCAGTACGTGTCCCAGTCAATTGACGGTAGATTTGTGTCACCAGCGATTATAATAATACTGTTGCTATGCTTGTTACTAAGAGAGGATATTTGGTCGTCGAGCTTGTGTAGAATATCTGCACTAAAATCTGGGGGTCTATAAAATGAGCACCCGAATAGGCTTCTGTCGTTGTAGTCCTTTATGTTGCACCAAACTCTTACATTGCTATTTTCGTCGCATTCGTATCTTTGGCTGCTAAGATGTGACTTTACAGCTATGAATACTCCCCATCCAATCTATTAGGTCTGTCCCTTTTGTAAATTGTGAAGCCGCTTGGAAAAACTTCGTTGTTTGCTATATCTCCCGTGAGCCAACTCTCCGTTCCAACTACTATGTCTGCGTTTGTGCTTACAAGGATATGATCAATGTCCGATATTTTGTTTCTAATGCTGAGGCAATTTAATGTTATTATTTTTATTTCGCCAATCACTTTTTCTTTTACGGTTTTATGTATGCTCAGAAAACTGTTTCGCGACAATTCGTGGTTAACAGAGGTATAAGTATTATATTTGCACGCATTACTATCTGTTATGTAATTCGAGGCACCAACTTTATTAACTTTACGTGGGTTGTATGTTGTATTAAAGCAAGTTTTTGTTTGTTCTGTTATTTTTGGGATCTGAGATGCGTAACCTGATCTCAAGTGACAAAAAGCGCTGGATTCTACTTTATTTATCCCAATATATGACCTGCGCTCTTGCCTTTCAACTATGCTGAACCCTAGAAACGTGTTCGTGTAGCCTACGCGCTACACACTGTGATGCCACGGCAGTATAATGGACCCCGGAGCGATTTAGGGGTACCCGACACGATGAGAGGACAGGCCTCAGATCAACAAATTCCGCTCCAATTTCCCGACAGAATCCCAACCAATCTCTCGTTTAAACCCTCTATTCGGCTCCAAACGAGCCTTCCGCGGTCAGTACGTGGCAAAACACTACAAATACTTAATTTAATTGGGACCTTCAACTCCACCTCAACCCGTTTCACCTCCGAGGGCATCTCCTTAAAGGAGCGCAGGATCCCTTCAGATCCACGTTCTGAGGCGTCGTTTGTTCCCACATGAGCCTCAATGCGTAGCTTTGAGCAACTCTTATTACTGACGGCCGCCTTCACCGCCTGCGTCGCCTGGGGCACCCCGCCGCCTGGTATACACCAGGACGACAAGAATCCAATACCCCCCTCCTGTTGGACTATGCGGCGCAGCGGGCGCATTATACGCCGGACGTTAGAACTGCCTAATACTTAACGATTCCCTCCCTTCCCGGGCGCTGATGTCTTACTCTAGGCAGTGCCCTCGGAGTAGGGGTATGTACGATGAGTTAGAGGATATAATCGCGTGTATTCCTGCAGGGAAATATTTGATTGTGATGGGGGATTGGAATGCGACGGTAGGCGAAGGAAGAGATGGTGATGAGGTGGGGGACTATGGGTTAGGTACGAGGAATGAACGCGAGGAGAAACCAATTGAGTTCTGCAGGAGACAGGTGTTGGTCATCACCAACACATGGTTTAGACACCACAAAAGGCGTAGGTGTACATGGAAAATGCCAGGTGACTCAGGAAGGTAGCAGTTAGATTATATTATGGTTAGGCACAGGTTTAGGAACAGTGTGACAAATTCGCACAGTTTCCCAGGAGCGAATACGGACTCTGACCACAATTTAGTTGTTATGAAATGTAGCGTCCGTTTAAAAATGATGGAGCAGGGGCGGTAGGTTAGGAAATGGAATGTAGAAGCATTTAATGCATTAAAAAGGAAGGAGTATCAGCAGGTTGTGGAGGAAATCATAGATGACGGTAAAGAGCTGAGTACTATAAAAGAAAAATGGGAATGAATCAAAAAAGTTATATCGAAAACTGCAAAAGACACTATAGGAACCGTTGACGGGAAAGGATAAGGAAACCATGGGTCACGGATGAGATGATTGCAAAGATGGATGAGAGAAGGAGATGGAAGAATGGAAACACAGAGTTAGACAAAAGGAAGTACAAAGAGTTAAACAATAAATTGAGATGGGCCACAAATAAAGCAAAAGAAGAATGGTTGAAAACGTAATGGGAGGATATGGAAAGTTTACAGAGAAAGGGTGAAATTGGTGCACTATACGGCATGGTTAAGTTATTATCGAGAAGTAAGAAGGGAAGATCTGTGCTAACAGTTAGAGATAAGTTGGATAAGATAATAGTTGACACAGAAAATATTCAAGAGAGATGGAAGGAATATATAGAAGCACTAAAGAAAGGTAAAAAACTTAGGCCAACAAGGTTAGACATAGAAAAGGAACATGACGTAGAAAAAGATAGCTTAGGTCTAGGCATACTCGACGATGAAATAGAAAGGGCATTAAGGGAGATGAAACCTAATTAGGCCGTGGGGGTAGACAACATTCCTGTAGAACTATTGAAATGTTTAGGAAAATGTGGGAAGAAGACTGTATGGACTGATTCGTAGTATCTATGAGGAAGGAATCTGGCCGGAAGACTTTGTGAGATCAGTGTTTGTTCCTATTCCGAAAAAGGTAAAGGCTACATCATGTGAGGACTACAAAACAATAAGTTTGATATCCCATGCAGCTAAAGTTATTCTCAGGATCATCAACAAAAGGATAGAGAGTAAGACAAATGATTACTTAGGGGATGATCAGTTTGGGTTTAGGAAGGGGAGAGGTGCGCGTGGTGCCATTGCAGTAATGAGATCACTAATCGAGAGGAATATAGAATACAATCAGGACGTATTTGCCTGTTTCGTAGATTTCGAAAAAGCGTTTGATAGAGTGAATTGGAAAAACTTATGTGTGCATTGCAGAAAATAGGAATGGATTGGAGGGACAGGAGACTGATCCGCAACCTGTACATGTCTTAGACTGCTCAGGTGCGAGTGGGGAACGGAGAGTCCGGATGGGCAGTGTTAGGAAGAGGTGTAAGGCGGGGTTGCCCATTGCCACCGGTGCTGTTCAACCTATATGTGGAGGAAATGATTGAAGAGGCATGGGAAGAACTGGAGGTAGGAATGAAAGTCGGAGGGGAATTCGTAAAATCGGTTAGGTTTGCCGATGACCAATCATTAGTTGTTCAGTCAGCCAAGGGGCTGCAAGCATTGCTGAGTGAATTGGAGGTTCAGTGCATTAGATATGGGATGAGAATCAATATTAATAAAACAAAGGTTATACGATTTTCCAGAAATAAAAAGGCTAAGCTAAACATTAAAATAGAAGGTGAAAAATAGAGCAGGTAGAACAGTTTACGTATCTCGGAAGTGTTCTGGACCAATACGGTCAAAGTGGTAGGGACGTAAGGCGAAGAATTGTATGTAATCTCACTTTGTGTTTCCGTAAAGAATAAGAGATGCCCTTCCTTGCATAGATTATAATTGCGATCGCAGATAAATTGCTTTAGAATCGATCCTGACCGTGGTATCCGTATTAAAGCATCACATTTCATGGGTAGAGTGCATTAAAGTCAAATTGATAAACTGTGAGACTTTCTGAACCTAATGGACATTTTTTGTAGTAATTTTCATAAACATACGATGAATCTTTTAAAACATCGCTTTTTTGTGACGTAACGGTAAAATCCCGATAACGGATGCCAATCCATGTGAAATATCACTTGGAGCACATTTCATTTTTCCCATGTTCGGGTATCTCATGCTCCATCTCATTTACTGGAATGAAACAGGGTTCGACATGCGAGCACTGTGTGAAATTCAGGTGAATCTTATTTCATTTCACATATTTTTTATACGTCACAGTCATGAATTAAGACGTTTTATTGCTACATAGTGGTACCTAGTACCATTCGGTCAATAGCATCCAGCTACTAATGCTGAGTGATTTAGTTATATACCCTGTAATGCACCGATTGGGTGTGTGGAAGATGATGAATGCACACCACAATATTTTTTACCCAAACATGATTTTACCGCGGTCGAACAATGTTATTATGATCCCTTATCGTTCGTGGAAAAAATGACATCTTAAATCTAACTGTTCTACATCCAATCTCTCTAATTTCATTGACGTGATCTCTCCTACCGTACTACGATAGGAGTAATAATGCAGTTTCAACATCATTGCTAAAGAGACGTCCTCCCTATTTATACAAGAGCTTCAATTTGTAATTTAACATTTGCTCCGTTAGTGAGATTCCCAGCCTAGCTGCTCTAATATTTTGGATAAGCAACTAAGTTTATCATAACAACGTTTTATTAATCTAGATCCTCTACACTGCACGCGATCCAAGTCGACAATTAATCCAAAGTGAGAATCCCATACACTTACAGTATATTCTAACCGAGGCCTAACCAGCAACAGATAACATTTCTCTTACACTTTTTCATCACATTTACCTAGTACTCTTCTTACGAGTACTTCTTCTCGTATAAATGATAATTTTTTGTTAGTTTTTCCACATATTCCCCTGAATTAAAAAGGTCCGATAACACTTCCCTGGCGAACACCTGTAGTAACTTTTACTGAATTTGAGCTAACTCAATCCATCACTACTCTTTGTACCGACCATTCAAAAAGTCTTTAATCCAACACCGGATATTTTTATCTATGTCATAAGCGTCTAGCTTTGCGAGTAGTTTACTATTAGGTACTTTGTTGAAGGCTTTCTTAAAATCTAGATAAATCACGTCCACTGGAACATTGCTCTCTTCCGAAATAAGAATATCATGAACAAAAAGCGCAAGTTGTGTCTCGCAGGATCTACCTTTTCGGAAACCGTGCTGATTTTTCATTAATAACTTCTGATTATCGAGGTTTCTCACGATCGAACTAGCAAGTCTATGTTCCATAACCTTGCACGAAATGGATGCGAGGGAAATGGGTCTGTAATTGCTCGGTTCCTCCTTGTCTCTCTTTTTAAATATTGGTGTTACGATAGCTGTTTTTCAATTACTGGGAATCTTGTCATCTACCAGCGACTAAATATTATCCATAAATGCAACGCAATTTCCGAAGATGTTGGTGAAATATTGTTGAAAACGCTTTGAAAGAAGGAATTTAATAAGTTTGTCTTTTCCAAACTACTGGTTACCCATTCGCCTTTATCATTTTTTAGAGAATTAACAGTTGACTTATTTCCCTGAACTTCTCTGACGTATTAACAAAATGATTTTGGATTCTCTTTCAAATTTTTCGCTAACCTTTTCCTTTTGAATTCGCTTAACGCTTTCCAAAATTCATTCTTGGCATTCGCCCTAGATATCTTGTAATAATCATATGTTATCGGATTCTTTTTGTCACCAGAGATATCACCTCTAGTATTTTTCATCTTGGCGTGTCATAGCCTTTGACATCGCAATGCCTTTCTAACACTCGCGCTGTACCATCTAGGTATCTTTTATAAATTTACTGGGAATGAACTTGACTGCTGAGCGCGCGATCTCAAGGAAACGATTGCACGTATCCTCAGTATTTCGGTGATTACTATCTTCATTAAAACTTGCAAATTGATTATATAGCACGCGCTTTAGGCCATTGCAGTCCCCTTCTTAAAACAAGTAAATTTTCCTGTTAAGCTTCTTATTTCGGACCCCATGACGCGAAAACTTGACATTTGATGTCCTGTGGTCACTAATTCCTTTAAGAGTTAAGACTTTTTTTTGGAATATTAATTGCTAACAAATCAAGAATATTTTCGCCCCTAATTGGTGAATTGACAAGTTGATTCAATGAGTTCAACGTAAAAGAATGCAACAGCCATTCGCAGATGTCTTTGTCTTTACCGACCGTTTTAAAACCATACTATATGTGCTCCAGGCAATAGATGGGACATAAAAATCTCCACCGATTATGTCGCGATCATGGTGTGTGGATAAGAAACGTTTGATTTACTGATCAAATTCTAGTATTGAATTATCTCTGTTGACCGGTAGTCTGTAAAAATGCATAAATGCATGCATAAATTCTTTCGGATGGATAACTTTTAATTGAGCACCAAACTCATTCCAAATCATTACTCTCAGCCCTACTGACGCAAGAATTTTTACTGCAATAAAGACACCGCCCCCGATTCTATTTGTTCTGTCATTTCTCTAAAAGGAAAAGGATTTTGGGAAAATTTCACCGTCGACAATATCAGTGGATAACCAGCTTTATATTCCAATTATTATGTCTGTGCCTATGCTTTGATATGGTGACAATATTCTGCGACTTCGTTTTTTAAACTTCGGACATTTACTACCAATACAGATCATGTTCCCTTGACATTACGGTTTTATGAATTTTTTACGAGAATCATCTTCTTATCTTGAATTCCTTGCAAAATTTCCCGTCCAATGCTATTTGATTCGTGATAAATGAACTACGTATTGCTAGCACTGAATCTCACTTCATTTAAAGCTACATAATTTGGCAAATAAGACTTCAGAGACCACCTAATTGACTTTTCTTGAAATTTTATTAATTGCATGTTGGCAGAAATTACTTCAACAGTTTTTTTTTCATTTTGAAATAATGTGAAAGGAGAGTTCAGTTTGTATTTCACACACTAAATAACCAAACTGTAGCTATTGTATTTTCAATTCACCAATTCACATAGCAGTGAATTACATCCCACTGTACACAGAATTTTTTTAAAGAATGTTTCTCTGATGGCATGCACATTATAAGCAGTTATCACAGTTGTCACAGCAAATATTTCCATTATTTGGGCACATTACACCTGTAAGTGCTTACTATGCGAAAGGATGTTTTCAAATGAGGCGATGAAATCTTCCAGATTAATTGACCATTTTAGGAAGGCACATCCTGACAAGACAGAAAAGACTAACATTTGTTTCAGTCACTTCGTGACAGAGTGCAACATCGTCCAACACTTTCAAGTATATCGTGTAATACTTCAAAACGTGTCACTGATGGTGGGCATGCACCATACAATATTTCACTATTAATTGCCAAATATGGAAAGCCACATACAATTGGTACTGTTAGTAGTAGGTGTTAGTAGTAGTTATCAGTACTGTTCTGCATAAGCCACCACATGATACAATGAAAATTATTCCCCTAAGCAACACTTCAGTTCAACGTCGAATAGATGAATGTCTGAAAATGTGAAAGAATTATTGTGCAGCATCCGGAGAACAACAGAATTGACATTACAGTAGGACTGGTCAACTTTGCCAGGTAATGAATCGGTGTTCTGGCTTACGTACGCTTTATTAGAGATGAAAATCTACCTCAAAGAGTTTTTGTCAGCAAGGCAATCAGGAACTTACACTAAAGGGGAGTCAATATGTCGTATCATAGAGAGGTTCTTCAGGGACAAAAAAATTCCACTTCCTAATATACTTGCTGTTGCAACAGACGGAGCTCCGCCAATGACTGTTCGTCACCATGGTTGTATTGCATACTTAAGAAAATATGTACCAAATTTTTTGCTATTCATTGTGTCATTCACCGACAACACCTAGTGGCTAAAATAATGAGTGATCATCTTCGCAAGTCCTTAAACATTGTAATTACATGAAACACTAGCCTATCCTATATCCTCTGCGTGTATATCATACAGTCATAAGTGCCCAGGTATTCTCCACTTTTACTCAAACCTTTAAACTCATGAAACATGTATTATAACGCGAAGGTATGCGCTAATTCAGTACTAGATTAGTTTTGCTCGCTTAACTAGAAAATAGTTTAGATACGAAGTTACTAACAAGCGGAAGTGCTTGGAATAGTTACGTAAACTGAAATAGAAAGTTTCCAAAATGTGAAAACTTCTTTATTGTACTACTGATATAAAATAAGAAATATAAAAAATAAAACCAACGCTGTTCGTCGTGAACCTCTTCCCGGCCCTCCTTAAAGGCCTTTGACCACATCGAAACCTGTGAGTAGGAGAGAGCAGTCCCCGTAAGCCTCACGAATCAATTTGTTAGTCTCCTCAAGAAATTTTTTCAGTTTATCGCAAAACTTAGCAATCACGTAACGTTGCTCGATCGTTGATTTCATTTATTTCGTGACACGGTGACAGAGGTTTACAATAACTGACGTCCTGCCGCTGCCACAGCTTGGCGAACACAGAGACTGGTTTCGCGGCAAAGCTTAGCGTCCCTCACACCTACTCCAAGTAATTTCATCCCAGTCAGACCAACAGGAGCGGCACGGGAAATTCAATTGCATTACCTTCGGAACGCACCTTGTAAATCAATCCAGACATGCACTTCAGGATTTATCCTGTTCAATGAAAGGTGCAGCTACTACTTTTATGGTGCTGTTATTCATGTGCTGCACTTCTCTAATTTGAGCAAACCACCTACCAAATAATATTTTCCGTCCGATACTCTCTGATTCGTGAACTATTGCTAGCACTAAACCTCGCTTCATTTAAAGCTAAATAATATGGAAAAGAAAAATTTAGAGATCTACACGCTGAATTACTTTTTAATCTGAAAAAACCTGCAGTATTCGAAGATCCTACCCGCTACACACCTGGCGAGCTCAGACGTGTAGTGAACACCAGAACGGTTCAGGGGGTTCCTACACGAGTGATGAAGGTCGACGAAGGACACCCGTTATCCCTGTAGAAAGCACGTAACCTCTGATTGATGCCTTCCACTCGGCTCCAAACCAGTGTTCCATGATCAATCCCCGGGACAAGGCTACAGATCGAGAGCATCACATCAACCCCCTTGACACTACCCACCCGCTTCACTTCCGAGGTCAATTCCCTGAAGGAATTCAGAATCTCTTCGGATTCACGGTCGACGGCATCGACGCCAACATGAGCCACGACCCGCAGCCTGGAACACTTCGTGCCCACAGCCGCCGTTCCAACCGCCTTCGTCACCTGGGTAATGCCGCCACTAGGAATACACCATGCCGTCAGGCGCTGGCTCAAACCCTCATGGTCTGCCCTCTCCCGCAATGGGACCATCACACGTCATGCGTTTCTACTGCCTATCACTAGAATCCCCCCCTTCCCACTTTGACGGTTTCTTCTGGGTGGTGCTCTCACAGGGCCGGAGGTAGGGGCAACAGATACCGCCGGGCTGATCCGATATCTATCGGAAACGGGAATCTACATAATACCCTGCGAGCCACCAAAAAGGTGTGTGGCAGGGCGTGTAGCACCAGGAGGAAAGGGTAAGGGATGAGGGCGTTGGGCGTGTTCGTATTATATTCTTGATGTCATCGGAAAAGGGCCCATCTTTAAATGATAATGGGGTGAGGTATGCCTTCGCATCTCCCGCCCCTCGCCGCAGCGTTAACTTTCCCCGCTACTGCGCGAGACAAACTTCCAATCCTCCGATTTCCGGAACGGCACCTCTCCCCCATCAAAGAATCTGACTCCGGGAGGTCTCTCGATCACCCCGCCGCATGTTTTTACTGTAGTGTCCGATGCCAGGTTGAGTTTTTTGTAAGGAGAGGCGAACAAATGTACTGCTGCACAATTGTATATTCTCTGTCCATCCATATCCTAACATAACCAGTAGACTATATTTCATAATAAAAATGCATATTTATAAAATAAATTGCTTTTGTTCAAGTGCCCTCTTGCGCACGCCCGTGCGGCAATTTGAAGAGTATTTAGCAGATTTATATTTTATAAATAACGGAAATATTTACACTAATAATATTTTTTATATTTCTAATTGGCGGGTCGCCGTGGTCTAGTGGGTAGAGCGTTGGACTACTGGCCGGAGGGTCCCGGGTTCGATTCCCGGGCAAGGCACTTTGGGCACCTGCAACTCCACCCAAGCTAGTTGACTTTTCGGGGTACCAGATCTTCCTGGGAAACCATAACCGGCACAAGGAAAGAAACTGGTATATTATGTACTATACTTACTATAAATAAACCCCTACCCTGATGTGTGAATATTCCGCACGCCGTCAGGCTTGGTACTGGGTGAACTACACCATCACCTACTAAACCGACCTTCGGGTTGATTACTGTGTTTATGGTTTTTTTTATTTCTAATTGGAAATACTAATAAATGGGAATGAATAGATCCGCAGAATCAATCAGTAAGGTCGTCCGTAGTGGCGTTTTGAAATGTTATAGTATACCCGTGCCTAATGATGCACAGCACATTATTATTAGTATTACAATAAGCATTAACGTACAGGTTAGGGACTGTGCGTGGATACATATTTTTATATTTTTTTCTTACAGGTTCCCCCCCTTCCCCTACCTATTTGTATAAATCCCAACCCTCTCATCCCTCACCCTTTCCTCCTGGTGTTACGCCCCCTGCCACATACCTTTTTTGGTGGCCCGAAGGGTATTTATGTACATGTACAGTGACCAGCGTTATTCTTCGAGTCCAATCTTTTACCTACACCTAAATTCCCTTTGATGACCAGTAAATAAATAAGAAAATCATCGAATCAGTGAAACAGATTCAATTCCAACAGAAACAATTCCCTTAAGAATGCAATTAAATTTTCGGGTAAGCTGACTATACACTATATTCCTTTCAGAAATGCGATATCTGTTATCATCCAGAGTATCGAGTTGAAGAGAAAAAATATTACGAAAGTAAGCTACGTTTTGGCCACTTTTGCGCACAGGAAAAATTCCACTCTTAAAAAACACTTTTCCAGACACTATCCTATCCGCGGGCGAACGCTCAGTTATGCGAAGACTGCCTAAATCACTAGCTACTCAGCTCGCATATGCAAGGAAATGTGCCGACTCACTAGCCTAAATGCTATTGTTCACCTCATAACGCTTGTTAAGAGGTGGTATCTAGACAATAAACGTCTCAATTTAACTACGAATAACAGCAGTTGATAAGTCATGTGCATTTTTCCTGTAATATTATCCATTTTAAACAGAACTACGCCCACTACTCGCTGCCGGAAAAACGAGCAAAAGTTTGATTGGGTAGCTGAGGGTGGAGGCTTCATTTGACTCACCGGTGGTATTAGACAGAAGACCTTTCCGCGGACCCGTGACTGATGACATCAGCACAACTGCATGAACCCTCCTCCTCTTCTGATGCGTGAATGGGAGAATAAACGAAAAATAAGAACCAATTTGACCAACTTCGAGGGACTGTATTTTTCTATTTTTTAATTGACGGACCTCATTTCTAATCACAAAAATATTCGTCGAATGCTGTTCCTCTGTGGCTATTAGTAGAATCATATATTTACGAAGATAAAACTTACGTATTGCTTCCAGTGATGAATCCGACCGGTCCTTTATATTCTCCCGTAACTCCTCACGATGTCTCTCGTCTCGAGTCGCGCGACCAAGTGATTGGTTCACTCGACAGACAGAAGGTGGCGACCCTCACGTGGCCAAGGGCCGACGATTGCGGCGGATTCGAACCTTTGCTTACTCCTGCACTCCTCGGTCGGAGCGATTTTGGAAGAGACTAACAAACTTCTCTCTATAACTTGATTAATTTGAGATCGTTCCTCGTTCCACATAACATAAGAAGAAATCATAACACATTACTTCTCCATAACAGATGAACCAGAAAAAGTTTATTCGAATGAGGAAATACTGAAAATCAGAGCAACTGATTTTCGTCCGACAACCAACCAAATCGTACGGAAAACAAACTCGTCTGTTTCCCTCCAAACATGTTGGAATTAGGAAAATTAGTGTCGAATCAGGACAGCTCTAGATCCAGCCTTTAGGCTTGGCATATACCTTCTTTCCATCGTCATAAGGATTAATAAACTAATGATCGTTTTTCAATCACTTGTTGGCGAGGAAAAATTAGAGTGAAATGTGCGTCAAACAAACGATATCCACGAATTCCATTCGCGATAATAAAAGTAGCATTAAGCACCCGAGCGCCTACGGAACTGGGTTGCGACTGATGCCTAAGGTATTCTTATTTAAAGTTCATTTATTTTGTAGGAAATGAGTAAGTATGAGCAAAGATTTTTCGGTAATCCGTGCGAGTCAGCAAGTGTAACAGATGAACTGGCCAAACTAGGCGTGACACATCCACAATTTTCTCTGTTCCGTATTCTGCGAGACCGCGGATTTGTACTAAGTATTAAAGAGTTGATGCGCTGCGTTCCGTAAAGGATGGGATGGGAATAACGCGACCCGAGTGACCCTCTCTTCCACCCACATTGCCTATGGCTAGAGCATAGACCGCCCCCAGCCCATTTAGCCCCCCGTTCGCAGTAACGTATCTCCTTAGAATGGAATGTAAGGCAGATAGAGGCCTCCTTGCATAGCGCGGGAGAAGGGGAGAGCAGGACAGGTCGCGTGTCGAAAAAGAGCATTTTGGAGTGATAGGAGGGATTTCTGGTTGAGAGGCTCCGCAAAGTGAATAAAAACCATGAGCCGCTTCGTCCTTCGTATAGTATGACGCGTGTTGGATATTTCATGTGTTAATAATGATCATTTCATTGAATCCGAGATTCTCCGGAATTTGAAAGACCGCTGATGAGCGCCGGATTTTACGGAGTTATTGCACCGTAATGCGTAAATGATGGGAATTTGCGTGAGATAGTCACCCGGGTCGCCTTGCAGACTTTGAAAACTTTAATTGATATATTAACCCTCTTGGTGATGGAAAGAGGTATATAATATGACTAAAACTGAGTTATAAAAGTTAATTCACTTCTCTTGTCTGATTTGTTTCCGTTGAACTCTTCATACTTCCTTTTACCTAACTCGTAGCCTATATTCTTCCATTTATTCTCTCGTCCATCTTTATCATATTCTAGTCCGTAATCTACGGTTTCCTCGATTTCTCCTGTTTACTTTATATATCTTCACTATTTTTACTTCTTCATACATTTCAAAAGCTTCCAATCTACCCTTATCCTCTTGCTTTATTGACGATTTTTCCACGCAGATTAAAATTATGCTCCCTATCAAAGTTTTGATGAGCTTTTTCTTTACATCCTTACTCAACGTCTCTGTCATTAATTCCATCCTATTTATTAAAGATCCTTTGCCTAATACAATTCTTCACCTTATATTCATACTATGTTGATCATTTTGATCCAAAACACTTCTGAGTTAGGTAAACTGTTCCATCCGTTCACGTTTATGAAATCCTACTTTGATATTTACTTTGGCCTTTCTCTTTCTGGAAAACCGCATAACCTTTGTTTTATTTTTATTTATTCACATGCCATACCTATCACACTGACTTTAATACACTCAGATGAAATCTGTAGTTATTTTCTTGGCTTCCATCCTTTGTACATGCACACACCATTTATTGGATTGAAATAATGCTTTCATGGTAGGGGCCTTCTTGTGGTCAGAATATTGTATTTGAAACAGTCAAATTTAAATGAACATATTTCTGCATATTTTGCTATTCTTTGTTGTTCAGCTATACTTGACTAAGAGTTGGCTTATTTCCTTCTATTTTTCAATCTGGAAACAATTGAACACTTAAGTTGGTATAATATGTATAGAGATAGTGTTATGATTAACACTAACTCTATACATTTGCGCATATTTGTAACTACATGCACAGTCAGTGCTTTGGAATAAACTTCTCCTCCAGCTGATGCAGCTTTAGAAATAATGCAGTCTTGGATCCATCACCATATTAATACATATCAATTGTCTATTTTTACTCTTTGCACAATTCATTTAATCATTTAAAAGATTTGGTAAGCTCTTTTAACAGACATAATTACGTTGAACTATTTGCTCAACACATACATATTTTTTATAATGCATATCATAGATGTAACATGTTATTCCTCTTAGGTTGAAATGCCAGATACTAATTTATTCTAATTTGTACATTATGTCATGCATTAACTTTATTTATTTTTCAGATAAGTAACTGCAAAGCAACAGAGGTGGTGAGATCTCCTTTGGTAATAATGGATGACCAGTTGGAAGTTCTTTGAAGAGAAATACAGTGAGTAATGAGGAGCTATCTATCATAAGTTTCCATAATTTCAAGGGCAACAGTATACCTATAAGTTTTACCTACTAATCTCTTTAAATGAACGATCTTCTGTACATATGTTTAGCTAAGTGTGTACAATTACAGAGCATTTGGTACACCATGGTTTTGCTATATGTTTAACAGCATTTAACTGTCTCTCTAAATTTATATGGATGGTCAAGCCACATCGCACCACCTTTTGATGTGACATTCCGTGATTTTTGATATCATGTGTTTGCCTGGCTGCATGCCATTTAAATGTGGTCAAATAGTTTGTTTAGTCAATTTTGTGACCATGTCAAATTATTGTCCTTGAAGTGCAGCTAAATAAATGGTGTGAAATTTCTGGCATATTTTTATCTGTCTAATGGAACCCTATTGTGAAAATTGGCATAAAGTCATTATTTTATTCTGTTAAACTACAGTATATTATAAAAAGCAGACAGCAGTCTAGTTATCATTTCTTATTTAACTGCATCAGAATATGATAATCATGTAATTTTTATTACTTTTAGGGTCTTTTAATGTGAATTATTTTGTAAATATTCTTTGAAGATAAACACCAATCATGTTTGCTGTGTTAGCCAAGTAGGTAGTGTTTATTGACTGGAGGATCCTGGGTTCAAATCCCAGGAGATAGGCCTGGACAGTCTCATCTTAGAATCCAAGTAAAGCAATTTTCTGGTTACCAGAACTTCATAGTAAAATAAATATGACTCCATACCCTCAATGTATGATGAAAGAAGACACTTTGCTTTACCACATAGAATTTTTTTCATTATAACATACGTTTCATTACAGTGTAACATCTTCAGGTGAAGATGTTATGCTGAATCCTAGAATTTGAGGTGAGATCCACTATCGCCTATCAACACCAACCATAGGGTCAATTACTGTGGATGGATGAATTGTACTGCCATTTCCTTATATTTAGTAGTTAGTTAACATATTAATTATCCTAGGATAATGTTAATAGCATTCTTGGATGCCTGAACAATGTATAGACATTCAAAATGTTAAGATGCAATGTTGAAAGAATAGATTGTTATTAATGCATCAGATTAAATTATTAATCAATTAATTGATAAAACTTAGCTAGTGGGTGCACTAGTTAGTAATGCATGTTGGATGTAATGAAGGGAGGAAATAAGTAGGTGGAATTAGAGAAGAGTGTATTGTACTCTCATGTGGTGTTTTATCAGGAGAGGCAAAAAGATTTACATTGTTCAATCTGTTGGCATCCAAAACCTACCTTAAATGGTAGAATACCAATAACAAGAATAATTTTCACAAAAGAAGAACCACAGATTTGAAGGAAATCATTGTGTGAAAATCATACTATGATGACATCTGGTATCTTTAGGGTACCCATGAACACTTCAGGAAGTGAACATGCAGTTAATGTATGTCCACCCTTCATATACATTTCCATTTATTTCTCAACATGTTCTTTGTTAGGAGAGGTGAGGAAAAGTATCATTGTACTGTTGTATTGACTGTCAGTAGTCAAAGACAGCAGCTAAAAAGACTGTAGAAAAGATAAGAGTTGGGGTATGTTAGAAAAAAATAAAATACCTGACAATGAATGAATCACTATGAAGAAGGGGATATAAAATAAAACCTCCTGATTTAAGTCCATGGGTAATGGGTAGGGACATTTTTACTTGGTACCTTACAGATCATTTCAATTATAACTGGCAAATAGTACTAACATAAAACTTGAGAAGTGACTCATTAAACTTAGGTATGAAGTCTACTTTTCTATGGCTGTGAAAAGTGGGTAACAGCAGCAGCAGATAAAAGATGATTAGACCCAATGTAACAGTGATTCTGCAGAACATTGCAGAAAGAAATTGGTTAGAGAGAGTAACAAGTGAAGAATAATTTTGAAGAATGACTGAAGAAAGAAGATAATGGAGGACCAATAAAAGAATAAACTAAGTATATATATATTCTCAGACAATAGATTAGTGAAGACCAGAATCAATGGAAACGCATATGGGAAGTATAACAGAGAAATGACGAGGATGAACTAAGAGAAGCAGGTAGTGGAAAGACCTGCACATAAGAGTTTTGGGGAAATTATGAAGTAAACAGGAGAATTTGAAGAGCTGCAAAAAACCAATCCTTGACTTGATAATCTGTAATGAATTCATTAGTGCTAAATTATAGTCATTGTTTACATCTGCTTATATTTTGCAGTGCTTCCTAAATTTACAATGTGTGTAATTTTGTATTTTCTTTCATCTCCTGACAAATCCAATTAATATAATTTTCATTGATGGTCTTTAAAGTATCTGTCATCACTGCTTTATATTCATAGAACTCAAATAACTTTCAACTATTTAAATTCAATTAGTTACCTATTTCATATCTTCCTAAAGTTTATTTTCATTTTCCTTTTCTTTAGGCTTCATCTCAATTTCCAAATGTAATTGGTTTTATTCTCCCTCTTATTAATTTGCAACACCATAGTATACATCCTACACTCTTTCATCAATTGTTGCAAACTTATAACATTATGATATTTGAGGTTTTTTGTTACTTTTGACTTAACGGTTCCTTCATTGTTTTGCAGGAATCACTTCACTTTCACTGCAGCACTCTTCTGAAGTATCATGCCTACTTTCATGTTTGTATTCATTGAATGGGTTGGGTTGAATGTTTTCAATCATATTAGTTGAATGGCCCATAATTACCTCATCCTGTCTCCTCCTTGTGCCCATTTCATTTAACTTAAACACAAGACGTGTTGAGCCTATTTTACAGATATACATCTTTTACTATGCATTCTCAAACAATGCCGGAAGTTTCCAGACATTCAAACTTCTAGCCCTAAATATTGATCCCTTTGAATGATGAACTCTCTTATCACACCCTTTAATTACTTAAATAAAACAAAACTGGGGAGAGACTACTCCTTAGGACAGCAATAGAGGTATTCCAGAATGAGCAGTTGCAGTAATAAATCAGGGGAACTCCTGAGTTGAAAAATAGTCATGTGCCGGTATTCACCTCAGCAGCAAGGGTCACAATGACAACTCTATGGAAAAGTGTTCATTAGTTAAGTATGTTACCCGCCTCCAAATGGGAATACCAAAACCTAAGTCCTTCTGACTAGGTAGTGACATTAATTTATTTTTCCACAATGTGAGGTGTCTATGAAATAAGATATCCGAGATAGAAGCAGTTGTCAAACATGGTGGCTATAATGTAACATGTCTCAATGAACATTGGCTTACAAAAAATGAAGTTAATGTGCATAGCATTAGTGATTTTAGCTTGGCATCATTCTATTAATGATCTGTATAAAAAATGATGCTACCTGTATTTGTCTTGAAAGGTATGCCCTTCAAAGTAATTGACTTAGATAAATTCTGTATGAAATTGCACTTAGTAATACTTAAGACATCTTGTCACTTCCACAACTTGGAGAGCACAAAGACCAATTTAATGGCAACGCTTAGTGTACCCCCACCTACTCAGAGTGGTTTGATCCCACTCTGACCAATAGGAGTGGCGCGAGAAATTGAATTGCATTACTTCCGGAAATCACTCTGTATGGTGGTTTCTCAATGCTTTCCTCATTGCAGTTGTTCAATGTTATTTGATCATGTTTGTATTGAAGAGTATTGCCATTCGAACCACTGTGGTCTCCATCTTCACTCTTATAAAGGAGGGCTTGCTGCAACCTTCTCTAGGTAATTGCTACTGCTTCAGCACCATACTCAGCTACAGCACCATAATAGGAATTCACAGCATTACTCAGCTACAGCACCATCATAGGAATTCACAGCATTATTGGTCCATCTTACTCCATGGATGTCCTCCTACATCATCATATTACCACCAATAACATCCATGACTCTTAATTTGTCAAACATTATCTTATTTCACCCCTAAACTATGCACACATATAGGTCGACTAGGGACATAGAGGTCGACCTACCATCTTTAGCCTGGTGGTAGCACTTGACTATTTAAAGATCAATCTCAAATAATTTTACCTCTTCTATCTAGTCCTTCCATCATCAAAGTTTTTTCCATTTCTAAATAGAAATAGCCAACATCTCCCAAATTGTTCTGAATTACGTATTTTAAAAATAGAGATTTGAATGAGAAAATTTGGAAACAAACAACTTTCATCATAAGCAATTACATCAAATTTCAAACTAGGCCTTAACAATTAGGAAGTTTTTAGATATTTACTCAGAGATTAATCATAAATAGAGCTTGAAATATTAAAAAAATTCAAGAAAATAAAATTTCATGTTTGTATTATGCATTTGGATGATTTTAAGAGTTGTCCATTTTGATCATGTATATGAAATTACTGAGATGATGAAGAAACCTTGTATGGAGAGACAATATATTTTCACTGCATGTACTTAATAAGGGAAGAAAGCTTAACATTTTTTACTCTCAAAGGATATGAAGTTTTGGACACACAACCTCAATAAATTTATACCTACACAATTGACATTGTGCCACAATATCACTTGTTAGGTTTGATAAGAGCCCATCCCTTGTTTCAACCCTCCAGGCCTGCCGAGTCCGCCATGGTCTAGCAAACTCCTTTGATAATGTACTATCTTTTTATTCTCCACCAACTTCAACTGTGAATAATTATGTATCCCTCTGTAAACTTTGCACTCATATTTAAGAGGAGTTATTTGAGCATTCGTCTTGGAAAGGAAACCACACAATAAAGATGTGCTATTGCAAATACTAAAGAGAGACAGTTACAAAATATTTTTTCTAAATTATTTTAGTATGGTTATAATCAGTAAAGGGGAAATGCCACAACAGCACATTGCATACAATCATAACCATGGGGTTATATTTGTATATTGTTCTAAGTGCGGAGATTCACTCCACTTAAGTCCTTTCACTTGACTCAGATTAAACTATCATTTTTTAATTACAGATTGGTGTGTCACCTAAATTCTGTAATTCTGTCACAAGGAATAATTCTAAATTTCATGACAATTTTTCTAATTGCCAAATAATCTAAATGATATCCTCATCAAATGAGAGAATTTCACAGAATACTAGATCATTTTCCTCAATGCTTGACTGGCTAAAGACAATCAGATGGACATTCCGGTATACATTTTCAAATAGCCAGGTCAAGGTGAATGAAGTTTGCATTGTGAAATTCTCACATTAGCATGAATATCAGTGGGCGAGTGTTAAAGCTACTGTTGTAGCATTTCACTCAAGTTTGTTTGAAGATATTCCCATTACTGCCCTAGGGGAAATAAGCAATTTATCCATAATAATGAAAAACTTACTCTTACAGTTTCAAAGTTATATTTTTCATATCAAATATACAACCACGCTGAAGCATTGTAAGGTCTGTTTTGGTGCAAACACCAACTACCAGGCAAGGGGAAAAAAAAACAAATATAAAATCTGCAATCAATTTTCATCCTTGCCATTCAAGAAATTCTCTTCTCGATGCATTTTCTCTTTTTCATTAAAAGTGTCTAAAATCACATATATGGTACAATCTCTTCTGTATGGTTCACTAGTCCACCCTTTCTTTCATATCTAACACTTGTTTTCTGAAACTGAATTCAACTCGCATCCCAAAAACACAAATGACGAGGTTTTTGAGGTTAGGACATAGCAGCACCATATGGTGGCCCTCTCAGTCTCAGGTCATGGGTGCATCCAACTCATTGGAGCAAACAGCTTGCAGAGCAAAAGCAGTGCACTCCTCAGATTAAAGCAATGCCTCAGTCAACAGAGACTGCCTTGAGGAATTTACACTTTTGCCAGTTCAAGCGAATAAAGGAGAGGAGCAACGACAGCTGCATAAGTATACAACAGTGAGATAGCAACAGTAATTATGAACTGTGTTACCTTTTCTCTTGGAAGAAAAATTATAAATGAAAAAAGCATGCTGTCAGAGAAATCTCATTCCCAATGCTACAGCTTCACAAAGGAAAAAAATATTACTGTTCCAAAAATCACTCTTGATATTCTCCGTCAATTTCTCTTGTAAAACAAGGCAAAAGATACACCACACATAATTAGCCTTATCTTCATTGCTAATCAAGTAAATATTCAGTTAATAATTGATAAAAGTTTAAAAAATAATATTGTACATGATAGACCTTTACAACTTGTTTGTTATCAGCCACTCATAGCACCATTTCTCCGTGGCAAAAAAGGTGCTTCATTACTATCTCAAGGAGAGGGCAACAGCAATTACAACCCAATTGGAATTTTGCCATTAAAATATTATTAGAAGTTTTTTCTTCATTTAAATGGAGACCAGAAACTTTCTCCCCAAGTCCAACACGTACAAGAACACAGATTTCAACACTCCCTTCCTCCATTACCTTTCCCAGTTTCTTTGGGCAACTTTTTTTTTCATGTTTCCAAATGAACGATATTCTTCGCCATTTTTCGTCTTCTTAAAACAGCCACAAACACACTGTGATTGAATATCCATATATATCTATATAATATACATATATTATATAAATATATATATTATACATATAAATATTTCTATATTATACATATAAGTATATATATTATACATATAAATATATATATTATATATATATGTATGTAAGATATAATATCATTTATGGTGGTGCATTTCTCCCGGAAGGGGACTTTTATTTTCCTTTTATTCTTCTCGATTAGGGAGTGGAGGAGGATGATGATGATGATAAGATTAAAAGAGGGCACAAAGCAGCACAAGGCAAATTTTTGGGAGGACGGCTCAAAGGCTGTCTCTATTCTCAACTCTCTCCTTTTTCCATATTCACAGCGTGCCGATATTCACCTCCTCTACTGAATGACACAACACTTGCACTTGGGTTTCTTCTTGAGCACCACATGCTCCACTTGACACTGATCCCCGGGGGGCACATGACCCCGCTGCACCTCCACAGAAGAGGGGCCTTTTGATGGGGCGACTGCTGTTGTCGCTGGGGCTGCATTACCGTTGGCCCCTGTTCCCCCTCCTTTCGGACTGGAAGGAGGCTTTGCCACCCCATCAGGCTTCACAGAATTGGTGAGCGGCACCGATGTTGATTTCTCGTGCACGCCAGTAGGTGTGGAAGGGGGTCCATCCGTCGAATCTCCCACCGAGGGCAGAGGAGGTGCTACGCTGCCAGGTGTGGGTGTTATGGGTTTCCCTCCCTTAATCAGCTCAACAATCTCATCTGCTTCACGACTCAAGTCACCATCTGGCCGGAAAGGATTGTCCCATCCGCTGTCAGTGCTATAGAAAATAATCAAACAATTCCACAATCAATATGACATGCCAAATTTGGAGGGACAAAAAGATAAGCACAACAGAAATACCAAGGGTTTATCATTTTAAATTTGACATAAAATTTGCAATTTCATAATCTGGGGTGATCAGATCACAGAAACACCAATAGCTATTTCAGATAAAAAAGGTCAACTTCCATTAATTTGTCTACAGTTGGGATGGCAAAATTTACCAATGCCCAACATGCATGTTAATGAGTGATTTTTTGAAAACTTAAGTTTGCACTCGAATAGTTTTTAAGAAGATTTAATAAATTAAAAATACTTTTATTCAAAACAATTAAAAAAATATACTACGGCAATGCTACTGCAGTGGGAACATTTTTCCTACAAATTTACCATGAATGATATTCCTTGAGCTGTTTATTTTCCATCCTTTAAGGTATATAGACCAACATCTAACATCATTCTATTCAAATAGATTTAACCATAAACATACAAGGGTGTACAGAGGGATGGTTGAATTAAGCAGAATTTTTCTCTATGTATTCAGAGTGGTTCACAATGTAGCATTCTATTTTCATCAATGAAAGCCAAACAAGGCACCTCTTGTATCTTAACATAAGAATAAATGCCACCACAGCACAATTCACCACATTTTTTGTAAAACAGCCAATAGTCATTCATGGGTTTCCAGAGTGGTCATATAGTCACACAAGTCCTTCAATATGAGGGAACTGAACACAGAGACACTTGCCAGAACAGACCAACATTCATGATGAGAACTCAAGAAAATAAATAGATTGTGGAAATACACATTAGCATGTGAACCGGGATATCATTATTACATAAGGTAGAAGTTGGTCAACAACAAGATTCCCCTACAAACCCAATTTTACTATGCACTTATGTAATTTCATGTTACATTTTATTTCAGTGGCAATTCCTTATGTAAACACGAGCCAAAGAATAAAAATATATTTATAGGAAGAAATTAAAAAATCCTTATTAAATGAAACTCAGATATATCATTTTTCACACGTCAATATATTAAAGAACCTATATTTTTCTGCAGGTTAGACTATCATGATGAGCTAGTGCTTCCCATTCTAATATAGAAAGGCTTTCCTGAATATATGAGAAGAAACTATAGTGGAAATTGGAGTAAACAAAAAAGCGCATAAGTAAAGCCCTTGCCATGAAAATCAATGCCCTAATTTCTATAAAAACATTTATAGTAACCAATGATAACATTAGCTGACATAAATCATAACAAACTTTCCTGATGAACAGTTAAAAAAATACCTACCTAAGTGGCTAGTAATTTCTTACAATGCATCAAATTATTCCGAGTAAGTGGGAAGTAGGAGTTGGCATTTGTAATTCTCAAACATAGTTACCATTGACATACAAATATGTCATATTTATATGCTAAATATAATGGAATCCATGAATCATAAGGACAAGATAAAAACTTGATTAATGCAACAATTTCAGAGTGTAAAAATCATTCGCCTTGACCGAGATTCGAACCAGATCCCTCAATGTTCGGCCTAGTGCTTCAGCCAGTTAAGCTATTGAATTCTGGTCAAGGCAAATGATTTTTACACTGAAATTGTTGCATTGAAATGCAAGTTACTGCTGCAGCATCTCCTGCAGTTTCTTGAAACTTGTTTAATGTTATTTTAACTGTATCAAATCATATAAAATAAAAAAAAATATTCCACAAAATTTTGAAATTGAAATTAAACATTTTATATCATTTACATTCAGAAAAATGCTAATTCCAAGTTTCAATAAGACATTTTTAGCTTGAATAATTCTAAATGCGTATCATGGAGAAAGGGGAACATTGCAACAAAGATAACGACTTGGAAAATTTATCCAACTGGCAGTAGTTATGCATATGCAACTAAATATTTTCCATTGTTCTCAGTGGAGATCCCATGAAAAATAGCAAGTTAAATACGTTAAGATATGCTCAACTTATGATAAGGGGAAAGACTGAAACCCCCGTCATAGGTCCAATTCTAACATATTGTCTTGAGATGTATTTCAATATTGTTTCCAGACTAGTGAGAATTAAATGCTCTGAGAAGCTACTTACTATTAGGCAGGACAAAATAAGATACAATAGGCAACAATATGGCAATTCTTCAAGAACATTCACTTAGCCATTTGATAAAAAAACATGAATGGAGCAAATAACAGCAAGAGATTAAAAACCGCCCTTCATACAAGTTTGACACCATTAGCAAATAATGACTCTGTAGAATATCATTAAACTTGAATTGTATTAATTAATATCACAATTTATTAAAACAGCACACTTAAGACAAGTATTGTAAATAACAACATAAATTTTTAGGACATGATTCAACATTACAAAAATGAAAACGTTTTAAAAATCGTAACTGACTGAAAGGATAATTTACATACTGCCATGAAAACTGCACAAACAGGTGAATAGTTCAATAACAAAGAGTGACCAAGAATTTGTTGTTTTTTTTACCACCCACAATCAATATCAATAAAGAAAGATAATGGTAGACTGAATGAATAATAAATGCAAGATAGGATTAGCAGGAACTAAACCCACAAATATGAAAAATCTGTGAAAGATTTCAGTGATGTTGTCAGTTCTATTTCCTTAGAATCTCTCTTTTGCTTAAGCCTCAAAACAAAGTAAAAATGATAGAATATGGTACGAGTGTGTTCAAAAAGTTTCAGGAATTTTGTGATTTCGCATAGTTCAAAAGAGTTCTTGCCACAGCGATCAATAAGAGTATTCCTTGTTCAATGCTTTTTAAGTGAAGCAATATGAAAAAACGCCCTTTTTTGTAGCAAAACAATTCATTTACACAACCAAAATAGTTTTTTAATGACGTCCTAGCCTTCATATTCGCTTGAAAGGCCCCGTGTGACCTTTTTCTATTCCCAACAATAAAGAAAATCTTAAAGGGCTATAGTTATACAAGCATAGATGAGATTAAAAACGCATCGCTGAGAGAGCTAAAAGCTATCTTAAAGATTGTGTTCCAGAAGTGTATCGAGGATTGGAAAAAGCGCTAGCATAAGTGTAAAACATCTAATGGGGCCTACTTCGAAGAGGATCACATTAATAGAGACGAAAAATAAAATTCTTTCCAAATAACTCTTATCTCCCTTTATTTATTGAACACCTTTCGTATTAGATCAATTTCATTCTGATCACACAATAATCAAAAATCTTCAACAGACTCGGGGTGGAGGCAGAATAGAGGAGCACAGGAAAGTATCGTAATTTTATGATATTTGCATTATATAATCTATCTTAATGCATTAATGAATATCTCTGTAACTCTCTTCTTAATTATCATCCTCGAAATTCACTAACCTGTAACAGACAAGGAGGCCTAACGTAAGAACCAACACTATACAAAACATACGGTCTCATACCTGTATGTGGATGCTAGCATTCCTTTGATTTTTTAATAATCTCCTTCCCCAATACCCTCGTTCATCAACAACAACCGAAGTTAAGTATTTGTCCAGCAAATTACAAACAAATTCAACCAGAGCACAAGACCTTTTCTTTACGCCGGCATAATGCACTTCCCTGGAGAGCCAGCTAGTCTTTCAAATGTTTATGCAACTTTCGATGAATTTAATTTTTGGATGTCAATGGGAATATTTACGTGGGAGTAATCTCATAAGCCAGCGAAAGGTACCTTAATTCAAGACATTCCTCAGATAAATGCGGTCAACCTATCAATTTGGCTTTAATGCGGTCACTAAACGGTCTTGGCGAACAATATATATAAATTCTACCATTTATTTTGAACTAGAGTTGACCTCGTCCCGCGATGGGTTACATTTAAATTTTCCATTCTCACTATTTAGAACTTCACTCTACAGTGGACAGAGTTTTCTCCTTTAATTTTAATTGCAGCGGCTGATTCTCTTCTTGTCAGGAGCTACAAATGTACTTGTAAAAACTGAGCGCAAAGTGGATGGGCGAGAGGACCAAGGTAAGCAATCACCAAGGAGCAAGCGACATGGAATTAAATTCGTGCGGCACAACTCACCACGCCGGTGTCATTCGAATGTTTTCCACGGTCAGCAAACAATGCACCGTTCTATTAAGCCGAAAGTCAAACATACCGCGTTTGATTCCGAATTTCACGAAGAAGGGGTTGTGGTCTTGGCAGGTGATTCTTGCAAACATTCTTTTCATAAATTGGGAGTGCGTTTCAATGTGTTCCCTTGTCTTAAAAATGTACAAAAGATTTCATTTGGTGATTTATCTGAAGTCTGCCAACAAAACGATTACGGGGCTTGCTCACAATGACAAACACCCACGACTTAAGCAGGGAGAAAACCCATCCGATCGGGAACTGAACCCGCCACCTCTGGAGGAGTAAGCAAGGGTGTTTTTTTTCTCCTCGTGATGAGATTCGCTCAAGCAGTCGCGAATATTTTTCAATCATTGACCGAATGTTTGCATTTCTTGAAATTGCGAAATTAGGATAACGATGGTAATTGATGGAAAAATGTCATTTATCTTCCGTCGCATCATTAATTTCTTCGCTTTTGATGTGAGTGCAGGAATAGTACTTTTCCTGTTACCTCACCGTCTTTCGAAACATCTTGGGTAAGCTTGGGTCCCAACGAAGAGCTCTGAAAGACCCGATTACTACACACCCAACGTCGCCGTCCGGGAGGGGACTTTGGCGACCGTCCTCAGTTACCGTTTGGATGCCAATAAACTGTGCTTTTTCTGAAAAACTAGAATAATCAACCCAATGGTTGATACTATAGGTTAAGAATGGAGCTCGCCTCGTGGTAAACCCTAAATGACGTGTGATATTCACACAAGGAGAGTGGGGCCAGTTCCTTTCCGTGTGTCGCCCGAATTTTCTCAGTAAAATCACACAGCCTGGATTATTAAGGCCAGATGCGTCACCTCGGGTAAATTTCTCTACCCACTGGCAGTTAGAGTGATATTATAATAACGGGTTTAGATATACAGGCCGATAAGTCTAACCTTCGAAATACGAGTTAGGATCCACGAGTTTTACGCTTGTATTCATATCAGTTGCTGTAATAGTTGTAACCCAATTCTGTTCCTGTTCTTTCCAGTTATCCAACAATGGTAAATAATTTGAAACATTCTAGGTTGGTTGTATATATCCATAATTCACCTTCACTAGTCTAGAGAATGGGAGACAGTTTATTTTCATTTCGCTGCAGAGCCAAGTGCCAGTGACGATACTTACGATTTGGTTACTTTCATGAAGCCAGATCAAAATTTTGGGAAGTTTGCAAAGTATGATACAATGCGCATTACGATTCACCTTCGTACGTTGGGAGTGCGGCATATTTCCTCAAATCCCTTTCCGCGAAATTTGGAAACATTTTTACTATCCCTGCTTGAGGAAGGAAAGCAACAAGATAGTTTCGGAGCCTTCGATTCCCGTGTTACCCCGCGGGAGAATACAACTCCAATTAATATCGACCGTAAAACATTTTCATCGATAAATAATTATTCGGCATCCTAAGGATAATCTTGAGACATTAAAAAAATAATGAAACGTGGTCTGGACATCTCCGAGATCTAAAAACAATGCATCACAGTCAAATATTAATACATCTGACGGATTAGAAAACACATAGTTCTGTGGTTCGCACCACGTTCGCTTTATAAGGAAAAAATGTTTACAGTTACGCTTAAATAGGTAGCCGTATTTAGACACGTAAGACGTGAAATCACGACACTAAACAATAATTAGCAATGAATAATTATGAGTCTAGAATTTCCAAATGCAAATAGTTTCACATTGAATATCTTATTCAAGATATGCCTGTGTGGATGCCATTGGTACACACGAAAAAAGTGCACACAAAAGCATCAAGTTGAGATAGATACATGAGGGAATGACATGACGGGGAGAACCTTTTAAGTAAGATACGATAAGTGCAACGCAGGTACCGAGTAAATCGAAGACTTCAAGTTTCAAATAAGTTCTTCGATGTGAAAATAGAATAAAATTAAAGGAGAACGTCAATTCACGCGACACACCAGTGGAGAATTTAGTGAGTGCAGGAACAATCACCGAGTGAGACGGAAGTCAAAAAAGGACCACATTCTAATTTATTTTATTTAGAACAAATCGTCCACACACGGAAATATTGCCAATTTATTGTGGTACATTGCGGTAATAAAACAGAGAATGCGACGAAATAACTGACTGTGAGACGGGTGGATGGTTAAGTACAGTCTCATCGAAGGCGATATACTTGTATTAGAATTGCAAGAACTGTTAAGCTAGTGTTTCGAATTGAAACCAATTCATTGTGATCTGAACACATTGGAATCTTAAAGATTTTTACGGAAATGGTAATTTTAATGAATATACATTCTCAATATTTTGCACTATTTTTACTTTCCAGGTCTACTTTTCAACGGCTTAGAGTCACATTTGTTAAGATACAAGGTGCCATCAAACATAATTTTTAAGTTATGAATTACTATTTTCGATATGATGTTTGCGTAGAGCACATCAAAATACATTTCATTTACAGTTTCAGTTAATATCGCAAAGGAATTTTAACGACACACCAGTTAAGATTTCAACAGCGAATTATAGTTAAGTTCAAACCGCATTTTGGAATCACCTTCAACCGAAAAGTGTCAGAAAGCCAACTACAAAACACCTCTAGACAAACAAACCAAATCTATAAAAAAAAGCAGTACATGTGTGATTGGAATAAAATGTATTTGAAATTCGCTTACTTACATTTCGAAAGATGACTTATTTCAATATGAATTACTTCTCTATAGCTTTCCATAAATTGAAATTTTAATTATGTTGATTATGGCAAGAACGTCTTTATGTCATTCCACCATATTCATCCCGATTCTTAAACAATCATGAAATGCAATACAATTCAGGATTTCATTCATTCATATTTTGTTGAAGGGCCATTTTAATAAACTGTTCCCACCTGCAGCTTTAACTAGTGAATTTTATTTTCCTTTTCCTCGTGAATGCAAAACTTTTCGAACAACGCAAGAGATACAGAGGGGGAAAAGCAGAGTTGGAAAGCAACTATCCATTCAGACCTTGGCTATTTCGGACATCCGCGTTTTACAGGAAAATTCTCCTCCCTAATCCTTTCATCAACGGCTGCGACAGGAAAGTAAGCTGCCGGACGTTGCAATATGCCCATTGAAGACCATAACAATGAGAAAGCAGGACGTGCCCATCCCATTGGCAAATGCAAGCTCAGGTGCACAGATAGAAATCAAAATACGCATTTTTATCGCCGTCGACGGGAAAGAAAAAAAACAGTGAATCGCTGTCATGTCGGATTATTTCTGGTAGTAAACGCTATTGATTTCATCACGCTGTGAAAGAAATCACAAACTTGACCTACATAACGTTGGCGCGCATCTTTCGACCGTCTAAGTCGCCACTGCGACTACAACTCGACAAAATTACCACTGTCATATTCACATTGCATCTGGGTATACTTACAAATATAAGAATTTGGCCAACAATTTATTACCTTTTTCATCGGTTCATCACTCAAAAAAATTACTATTTAGACATATTTATCGTGAAAAAACATCATGCTGAAGATTTAAGATCCAATGCAACAATTTCAGAGAGCAAAAATCATTCGCCATGACCGGTATCCAATTTTAATTAGGTTTGCGCATGAAAATTGAGCGGAATTTGGACGGGTATTACGCTGCCGTTGCGTTAACTTCAACCTAGAAATAATTTTTGAACCGAAAAGTACTCGGAAAAGTGAAGACATTTATATTTGACGAATGGGAAGGCGCTAAATACAAATTTTGATCCGCGGAGTATACATCCCTCAGACGAATGTTCCAAAAACTATTACACATGAAAACGTTTCTCCTGTATCCCAGCGAATAATTTCGCGTGCGTACCGAAAAATTCGATAAAAAACGACCTAAGACAAACTGCAATGATCAACCATAGCGCGGAGAACATAGTATCCTCTAACCACTGGAAGGTGCTGACACAAACATGACCATCCAGGCAGTGCAGGGGACCACCTCAATCAGTAATGTTGCCTGGGGACGGGAAATTGCTTCCCGAGTGTTACGACATTCAACTCGATTAGACTGCCGGGGGGTTTTGGGCAAGAGTCGGCAGTTGATGATCAGGAAGCGCAACTGACCCCCTCTCTTAGCATCCGGATACCCCGTACCTTATCTTCACGCACCGCTTAAAGGCTTCTCTAGTGCCTCGTAGCATTTTTCAATTCTCGATCAGCTATTCATTTCCTAGTGCTCTCGACAGCCTTTCTGTGTTATCTTCCGCTTGTTTGAAGCTCACAAGAGCATAAATTAATTCGTTCATTCCGTCACTTATACATAGGGAAAATATCGAAAGGAAGAAAATCTGAACAGGACTGAATTACGACCGAAGGAGGAGTTCTTACAGTTTTCCACAAACAGCATGCTTGTTTTGAGCGATTTCGATGTTTCAACATCATTGCCATACTTGATAATGATTCAGAAAGATTGAAACGTAAAAGATGATTGACCTAGCAGATAACTGCAGATTCTCCTCCTTTTCAAACAGCCGATCATGAGATTGACTGTTTTGAGAGGAGGAGATGTCATTTCACGACTTTAACTTGAATACCACGGACGCGATGACTCACTAGAAGTCCATAATTTCGCGGTGGGAAGTTCCATTCAAAAAAGTCAAAAATGACTTGGGCGTAGGTTTGATGAAGCTATTTGAATGAAGCACGAGTTGGCTGCCACCTTTACTTTTTGGCTGAACACGACAATTTGAATGCCGGCCACTCTTCCGAGAGTGGTTTATGTTCGCAACTGTTTATCAAGTCCAAATTTTTCGCCATTACTCGAATAGAATTTAGAAAGAAAGTGTAATGGAAATTTTCGGCACTGGAAATATTTTTTTTATTGGAAAAAGTCCCAGATGCTCACGAACGAAACAATTTTCCAATACTAACCTCTTTCAAGGGAGGCGCCAGTAGGACCGAATGGGAGGCGAAAATAAAATAGCCCATGTTTCGGCTACTCCCACACTCGCCCGCAAATCGATCGAACACACAACTCTTCAGCCAAGGCCATGGAATGAAACGCCCATAATCACACACACGCGAGATAGAAATATACCTATGCATGGGAAAGCATTCGTCCACACCCAAACCTTTCATCTCCTTTTCCAATTTTCCCAGAGATTGCAGAAGAGAAGAATGGAGCGAGACAACGACTGGAATAAGAAACGGCAAAACACGTGAGCATCGCGAACGAAAAAAAAATGAAAAGATAAATAAATGGGATGTGAAGAGAAAAGGGGCGTCGTCTTCATCTCCCTCTCCCTCTCTCTTTTTTCCCCTTCCGCATGGCCTCTCCCCGTCAAGCGTGGCAATCGACAAGTGTGTCGCAATCGCGGGAGTAAATAGAAGAGAGAGAGAGAGGTGGGAGGGAGAGACGAGAGGGAAAAGGGACGGGAGGTGGGAGGGATGGGGGATGGAGGAGGCGGTGGAGAGGCGCGCGATCATTCGACCTTGCAAGAGCGACCGACCACAACTCTCTCATTATGAAACATTCTCAATGCGGTGCGCTAGAGTTCCCCTTCCGCGGGAGGGGCAGGCAGGGGAGATAGGCGGGAGGATGTAGCGACAGGTGCGGGCGGAGCCAACTCCTTTAAGTCGACCCCTGTGTGCACCACTCTCCTCCTTTCAACCCCCTCTCTCTCGCCAATCCTGGTTTGCTCTCATTCCACCCTGAGCTTCCCTCGAAGGGGGGTAACGCATCCGGGAGGAAGAAGGAAGCAAGTGGAAAAAGAGAGAGAGAGATACGAGAATGAACCCGGTCCAAAGTCCTCAAGGGCGATCTAGTGACGGCCAGCGCTATTTTAATTCGCCACTTGGTGGTGTGAGTGTTTCTGTGCGCACGCGGTACGGAAGTGTAAACTTTCATTTGATCGGCGAAGGATGGTGCAGTGTTGCATCAATAATATAGTGGTTTATCTCATACCCGATTCCCTATGGACCCCTTTCGACATGAAAGAATTCTCGTGGAGGACAAGTTCATGACAAGTGTCACGGACAACATAGTATTGCTTGCACAAATCGAACTAATAATAATGGCACGCACATATCAAATTATATTATTCAGATATATTTATTATTTAATACCAATAAAAATACTAATATTTATATTGGTGTAGACTAGAATGGAAATAGGATAGATTAGATAGTGGACAAAATAGAAACGCTAATGAGAGTTATATTTATACATATTGTTGGGAAAGAGAACTATTTTAGTGAAATTCTAAGACAGAAAAAGTGAATGTAGAAGATGTGAACGGCGGTGAAATTTTGAAGACTGTGATATTAAGGAGACCAGCGGGTAAGATGAAGAAAGACTATAGACTTCTTTGAAAAGGATGAGATGGGTAGAAAATATGAAGGATTAAAGGAGGAAATGATACCGGGTGAATCAGTGTTTACGCTGCTATGAAGTAGTATGAAATTCATGCCTATGCGGTATGGTTTTTCTGAAATCGTTTACCAACCTAACTCCAACTGACAAAGAGCAGTTATGTGGATAATTTAATAATATTTAAAAAACTGAAGAATACCAACAAATACAGGAAACCAATTAGCATCAGGTGGGATAGGATGGAGGACTGCAGTCAGCTGCATCTTACGATTGAAGGACCAATGAACGAATAAAGAAACAGGTAATCATGCACACATTAAGCACTTATTTTAACATTAAACCTTTAATTTTAACTAATATGATTTTGATAAGAAAACCATATGAATTGCTAGTATAAATAAAATACAGACTAATATAAAATAGAGGCATAAACCATGACATGCGCATTCAGGATAAATAGGAAACACTGAAAGAGTGATTGACGTGGGGAATTTTAAAGTGATATGGATCATTTTTGCAAATCTTTATATAATTATTTATTATGCCTTTCAGAATTGGACGAACCAATGGAGTGAATGAAGTACGAGAGAAGATTAATGCAATCAGAATACTTTTTTCACTCAGCGCATATCATTACCGAAGAAACGGTTTTTAATCTAATGGAGAGGGAACTGTAGAAACTCAAATGCAGAAACTGAATAAAATATCATGTAAGGTAAAGGTATTATCCTGCTTTGGAACATATGCCGATAGCCGCAACGTTTAAATGTTGATGATTTTGATGGCTCTGCTTTAAGTGGGTGAATGAATAAAAATATCCTTCACCATTTTAATGCTTCACTCAACATTTCCTCCAAAGGGGGTTTCAGAGCTATCGGAGCAAGCAATCTAAGCCACGAATGCAAAAATTCAGACCCACGAGGGCAAAACTTAAGTGAGACGACTGCAACACACGTCCAATCAACGGCCAGTCGAGTACAGTAATTGACTGCAGTCAAACTAGAATTCCTAACAACTTGGGAAATCTTATGGTGCGTAAGCGACATTACGCGACACTAAGATGTACTAAACTACTTTCAGTAATACCGTCGAATAAAAAACGGTTAACATTCTTAAAATTCGTTGATTTCAACATTAAAATTCTAAAAATTTGAGACGTCACTTTTTTCAAACGTCAAATTCAACTGCGGTGGTGGACGATGCACGAAGTAGTCTTCTTTCATAGAAAAACAACGCGTCTTTCTCCAAAATCGTTCTTTCTAGCTACTTCTCTGAATCGATTGCGAGAATCCTTTTGGAATGAGAACTAATCACCAGAATTGATCCAGATTTTTGTACATTAATAGAAGATCAATCAGAGAGGTCAGCAGGTCATCTTAAGGCCACGGTGGACTCTTACGTAAACGGAACGATTTGGAAGACTGAGGTATTTTTCAACCAAAACCCGAGATATTTTACTTGATAACGCATTTACTTTAATTGCTTATTGCAAAATACCAAACATGAGCTAGATCATGTACCTAGCAATGGAATACTACTGCTTATCTGATGGGAATAATTGTTTCATTGATAAATTACCTTGCATAATAAGTTGATTCTCGTGTTAATTGTATCTAAAACTTTAATTAGAATTGATTAGGGCTGAAAATAAAAGACTGCCATCTCTTCATTTTCTTTGATTGGATACATTATTGCATTAATTTCTTTCTAATTTGGCGCATACGCTCTCAATTCCATTATATGCAACAGATAATGTTAATTACTAACTTTTTGTTGAACGCTTACCCAGTGAATAATGTTTAGCTAAGACTTCTAACGCTGAGGTACTGAAGAGTTTTTCCAAAGGAAATGACAACAGTATAGTTTCCAGCCTTTCAATCCAAAATCGAAAAAAAAAAGAATAGCAAATATTGGTATATTTCGCCTCCAAAGTCCAATGAAAAGCTGAAAATGAGCAATTTCCTTTGACGGTTATTACGATCAGCACGTGCACGACCGTCTAGGTCGTGCCCGCAGAATATGCCCGATGGTGGCAGCCTCGAGTCGCGCCTCGGGAATAAACGTAATGTTGTGTTGTGACGGTATATATTGATTTGTGTCCATGGTGTGAAACAACCGCAGCCGTTACTACGCGAATGGAACCCGCAGACAAAACTTACAGCATTTCTGTTGACACATTGAACAATTTCGTCATTGTTTTGTTCCATTAATGACCATTTAAGAGCAAAAATAACGAATTGTAGCATTTTCGGTGAGTTCAAAATTACAGACTCGTAGATAAATAAGTCTGCATCGACTGCTCGATAAATTATAATATATATATATATATATATATATATATATATATATATATATAAATAGAAAGGGTAGAGGGTATATTCAAAACCTACTATGTCGACCTTGCTCAATCCTGAGTATATTGCGTAGCATTTTTGGACATTTCGTGTAATGATTGAATGGAGAGGGTTGCGAAATCAGGTTTTGTTATCTGATACAACCACAACCAGATACGACGCCGAACAGGGTTCATCCCGAATGTAATTAGCATTTTTCTTTTCGTGGACGGTACTTAAAATTCAAATTTACAATATTTTGAGAAGATCTATTTCTCGTGCCACAAGCATTTCGCTAAAATGAAGCACCACTCAACGCTCATCGTCATTGAACGTCGCGACTCAACTGGGATATGAAATTAATCTTGAATGCTTTGTCAGGTGAACTCAATCAGTGCCCCGACACGGAAGTGACCGCTTAAGCCGCAACGGCACGCCACAGCTGTACAACAAGACAACGCATTTACGCAACCATTCGACCAAAAAATCGACCATTCTGGTTTTTACGTCCTCATCGCGGCCGCAGCAACCACGCACCTTATCGGTCCCTTCGAGGGATGCACGACCGGCGTGCACCTTCCCGCCGTGCTCGCGGCAGCGGCAACCCTCGGCACCTGCACGACGTAGTAGAGGATGCCTCCGTGGCTCGCCGACATAGTCCACCACAGCACTTAATCCTCAACGTCCGACACCACCACTAAATAAACCCGGTGCGAAAACCACACACCACTGCCACAAACAAAACACAAATTGCACCGAAGGCCCGAAACCATGGGCGAGGGCGACTATCACCTCACGGCAACGACTTTTTCAAGAGTAGTGAATATCTTCCCCAAATTTTTCTCACAGGACTTCCCTTCGCGCGAGGCTTTCTTCTACAAAAAGCCTCGTAGAAGAAGAAATAAACAAGTGGCGGGAGGAGCACGTGTCACGCCGTGTTTCGGGGGTGAGGAATAAGAGGCGGGAGAGTGGGGTTGTGTGTGGGGGAGGTTGTCGTGTGGATCGGAGAACGATGTTGGGGGAGGGAGGGAGACGAAACTTCGAAGGCGACGGGCAAATGACTGAGGGGATTTTTATAAAAAAAACCTTCCCCACGAGCAGCAGCAGCCTCCTCCTCCACCCTTCCTCTTATGCCACCCGCATTCCATGACGAAGCACCTCACAGCTCGGAACGCGTATTATACATGCACTCGCCACCCACCCACACGAACACACGAAGTGCACACACCGGGGATTTGGCGTGGGTAAAGAGAGGGCAATGCGGACGAAATTCTTCCTTCGCACGCAAACCCTCTCCCTCACCCACCCTTGAGAGCCGGCGGGCACAGAACTAAACTGATTGGCCCGTCCTCTCGCCGCCGTGGAGAAACGGGAACTTAGCGTGCGATGGGAGGGAAACTGAACGGGGGTATGCCAAGAGTCGAGACGTGGTCACCCCTCTCCCTCGTGCATCCAGGATGATCTCTCCCAGCTTCGGCCTTCCGCCTTCGGCTCCGCGCTCGTCAATGAATCAAGCGCCCGAGGTGCCGCCCCCACCAAGGAGTCCCAACACCGCCGCCGCCGCCCCTAGCCCGCCCCACCTATTCCCTCATTCCCCTCCTGCACCCCATTTCTCCGCCTCTCTATTCCCCTACTCCTCACTCCAACGAACACATGCACCTCCACTCTTCCTTTATTTCTCCCTCTCTCTCCCGCTAGATAGGGTGTAAAGCCTCTCTCTACTTCGAAACCACCCTCATCCTCCGCCAATGCCCCCCGACACCCGCTTCGCTGAATCGTCTCGCGGTGGTCTAAATTTGGTCGCCACAGGGAATAGAGCCAGAGGGTCGAAGAGCAGTGCTTGCACTCCTCTCAGAAGAGATATGTTCGAAAGAGATATTTCACCGAAAACCGATAACATCCGCAGTATCCCGTTGCACACTTCCTCTACTTCTAGCTACCGGCCTCGCTTACCCATTTCTTTAGAAACTAATGATCGAGCATCAAGCACGCTTTCGGGACGGGGAGTGACGGCGAACATTCAAATGCTTCCATGTGAATATTCTTCCGATGAAAGCAACCACTGTGATCAACCTGAAGGCTGGTTTGTTAGGGAAAGGTTATAGCCCACCCTATATACTAGACCCAACAGCGTGTGGAATTCATTTAAACGGTACTGGGGGAGGCAGTTATTTTCCGTGTCGCCTGTGTTTTCCCTGAAAATCCTGAAAAAAACCCTGAAAATCACTAGGCTAGCTATAGTGAAGCCATAATGCCAGAGTCGTCATCCGGAACCGAATCCGGACCCTCCGGTTAGTAGCCCCGAGTTCTCCTCACTGAACTACCACGTCCTTCCTATTAAACGTAATAAAATAAGACGTGGGAGCGCATTTTCACCTTAAGTAAGCGGACGCTACACCCTCTTCAAAACCTCTTAAAATAGGACTGCGGTTGAACTTAAGATCATTAATGAATTCTTACAAGTCACATCGCAACCACGACAATAATGAATGACAAACATTCCTATTGATCCTTGAAAACTCATTAAGCCTCTCTGTTTACACCTTGAAAAGCCCCTTCCTCTAAGCCCATTGGATGACCGACGTCGACTGACAGGATTACCAGCTTCAAAGAACGTAGGAGGGAGAGGTTTACCACATGAAGGAAAAAGGAGAAGAGGAAAGGAGGGGAAAAATGGAAGGAAGAGGTGGGGAGAAAGGTGCTTGCCCGCTGATACTTATTCAGGTGAAGAAGGGCAAAAAAAAACTGCAAGCCTCACTTCCTCGTCCACTCCATAATGACAAAAAAAATACAATTTTTGGATTTTAAAAAGGCCCCAACTTTCTTCGCCGTGGTGACATGCTACATACCATTGTGTTCCACCGTGGCAATCACCACGCTATCGTGATCATCTCTTGTTATCACGATCCTCCTCCCTCTCGACCAACTTTCACCCTCGAGCACCGTCTTAGTCTCATTCAACCCCACGCTCTCCAGCTTGCATTGTTCCCACACAAGAGATAAAACCCTTTCTCCCACATCACGGTCTCCTTCGATCGCCTATGCATCCTCGTGCAACGACGAAGTGCTACGAGTGGAAAAAGTGGCAGTTCACATTATTCCCTGCTCGCAGTCTCGACTTCCGACCAAGTTCCGCGACACGGGGATGCGAACTACTCACCTCACCCTGCAGCATGGAAAACTATGCCCGATCAAACGTTGGGATGACAATAAGTCGGATCACCGTTTGTGTCTAAAAAATTCTCAAGATTGTGATATATTTCATTAAGGTTCATCGCGGCCGGTGTTTCACTCTGCTTCGATGAAAACTCTAAACATGCCAGTGTTCATAGCCATTCGCTTCCGTCCCCACCACACGCCTCCTCCTATTGCTGTCCATACACCCCATTGTAGTCCGTCGTCACAGCTGTAACATCGTTCTATTCGCTCGATAATCTTGACCCCATTTGCCCCACAGAGAGAGATAGCGACAGGGAGAGGGGTGATTCGGGTCATTAAGGGTAGGAATTAGCCAGCACTTACGCACGAAAAGTGAGGTGTGAAGACGGTGGGCTTCCTGTGTATTTCCGACGAGACAGGCAGACCCACGTCCTGCAATCAGAGACACGAGAAATATTTTCCACTATTTAAGTGGCGAAGATCGACATTCAGAAACGAGGTTATTTACGTTGCGAGGTCGTTGGCCCTCTCACGATGAACGGCGTTGGCCATATGTTCTCATCGATCCGCGTTCATTTAAAGCTCGCACGCTGCCCGTGTAAATTAAACGCGAAACACTAAAGGCACAAAAGTCAAGCGCACGTTGAGGAGGCAGCATTAGGGCGGCGGCAGACGCTCCCCCCCCCCCACACACACTGTGGTCTCAGCAATTAGACCACATTAGCACCAAAGTTCCACAAGCACAAAGTACGTACAGCACACCAGCGAGAATTTTTTTTTTATTCCGCGCAGTGGACTAAAGCGACTCCGCATTTGCATCGGGAAAAAGCAATTACTTCAGCCACGTGAATTCAACGATTCCTCGGCAAAAAAAAATACAAATGTCACTCGCATAATGGGGAAACATCAAGCGCGCCGGCACTGCTTCCGTTCCTGCTCCCTTTACCGACTCACTTTCAACACCCACCCGCGTGGGTACACCAGAGAAGAGAGGTCTGACCCACAAGCGGGAGGTCCCACTGAAAATCCCGCGAGGGGTCGCCACGTTCTGCGAGCACACTTCGAACTCTCGCGCAGCGACGGCGCACGCGCCCCTCCACGCACACACAAAAAAGCAAGAAGAGTCCTCGAGTGGCGTGAATGAACTGCTCTCCCTTCTCCCCTCTCGAGCGGGCAATAGGCGTTCGCGCACGATTTTTATTAAGGAAGGCCACGGGGGAGGGTTGACGAACATTAGGTACCTTTCTCACCCCGCGAATGAAGAGAACCGCGTGGGTGTTCCTCCCGGGAAACACATTCTACACCAAAAAGAAATGGGAGGAGCTCCGTCGCTAAGGTTTCGCGAGGGTGTTCACTTTGTGGGTAAACACGAGACGTGGAAAATAAGGGGCGTGTAGCACATGCGTATATCTTTCACTTGGGGGGGGGGGGCGGGAGGACGAGTAGACGGGGAGCCACGTGCCCCTCGTGTCACCCCTCGGCGAATGGAGGCACGCTTTCGGCAAGAGGGAATGGGAGACCCTTTTCGGGGGAATCCAGGAGAGGAGGAATAGAGGGGGGGGAGGCGTGGGTGGGGGAGTCTGGATGGGGTTCGGTAGGGGGGAGGCATGACTGGGGCAGAAGACCTGCGGGGGTTGAGGGATTGCGGAGGGAGGGGGGAAGAAGAGGGCGTGGATGGAGGAGTGAGGGAGAGGGAAGAGGGGGAGGGATAGGAAGCGGGATGGGAAGAAGGGGAGGCCCACTCCCGAGTACGCACGAACGCAAAAATCGATGGCTTAGGGTTCAAGGGCCCGGGAGACATCTGCAGGGAAGGCCTCGCTTTCAAGGGATTGGTTGTTGGTGGCCGTTGGAATGTAAGAGGGAGTGAATAGGAGCGGGTGGAGGCGATGTAGGATGCGAGTAAAAGGGGTTATTGCACACTAAAGAATGGAATAAATTTAATGGTGAGGTGGGAGGAAGTCCATGGGCGGAGGTGGTGCGAATGACTGATTCGACAGCGCTGGAGGGTTGATGAATATACGATTCGGGGGCAGGAAGAGGCCACGATCGAGAATAAGCGAGATATTGGATTGCGCGCGAGGTGTCCTGCGCGGTCGGTTAAGCTTAAGGAGTAAACAGGCCAGCGTGGTGGCGGTAGTAGGTCGATAAATTTTCGGGTTGACCGCCGGGTCGATGGCACAAAACCGTTTCCTAGTTAAGCAACGGCTAAAAGACAGTCTCTAAAGTAGCACTGCTGGCAGGATTTGGAAGTCGATGATCCGACTGAATAAGGGAAAGGACCGAATCGTTAGCAACAAGCACATACATAACCGATGCAAATTGCAGTGGTCCAGGAGTCAGTGGCGGATCCGAGAAGAGGGTTGAGGTCATACCCAACCTCCTCCCATGCGCATTATTTTTCGGATTAATCAGATTAAAAAATAATTATACCGATTATATCCCGACATTACTTTGCTGTCCCCTGAGAATAAAATTATCTCTCCAGCAGGGTGAGTCGCGGTTTTTAAATAAGAAGGATCAGTTTTAAATATAGCATGATTTAATACTGGCTTCGTAGATAAATGTAACTTGGAGTAAGATAGCAAGCGTTTCGCAAAAATGTCGATTGGCAATCGAGTCGCCAATAGATTGCAGAGAGAGTTCCGAGAACATTTCTAGTGGGCAGGAGTAGTGGGCGGGGGAGGTTGAGATGAGTCAGTTTGGGGGAGGAAGAAGACGGGAGATTGACGGAATGAATAGAATGTTGTTTGAAATGAGAATGGGCTCTAATAGAAGGGCGGACGTGTTCGGGGAATGAAAGAAAATGGATCGATGGCGGATGAAAGTATTTGCGGGGAGAAAAAGGGATGCATGCACTCAGCAGAAATATTAAGGCGACAGCTACCGGAGGAAGTGGATTGTTTGAGGCCAGTAACGATCCGGGATAATCGAGGGAGTGGTCGAACGAAGGTAGTTCTTATTCAGGCTCTTTAATCTAGGTGTAAGGGGTGGATGAAAAAATTACCCTTTTGCCACATATTTAGATAGAGTGATTAAACAGAGACATGAGGAACAATAAAGTTTTTTTCCTGCCAATACGTCAAAATAAAAAAAATTGAAAAGGAGATGCTGTCAAAATGTGATGGGGACGAGGGCGAGGATGGCGGGATCTTACCCCAACTCCACCGCGACACCAGATTTTCCCTCCCGGACGAAGAACTCGGAGATAAAGAGCAATGAAGTATTGTGATGGAAAGAAAATAATGATCACGGGGAAGAATTATTAATAAGGAAAGATGAGGTCAAAGAGAACATAAATAGCCTAAGTTGTTTCCTACTGATAAATCAGGGCGTGGTTCCATAACAAAATTTTTTTTGAAAGACTCGGTAAGGAAGCTAAGAGGAATGATCGTAAGGAATGGGCGTCTCTCGAGTGGGAAGGAGAGATAAGGGGACGAAAATTGCTCACAGATAGGTGAGGACACAATGAAAGAAACTCATAAATATCACCGTGGATATCACGGAACAGGGGCTGGTGAGAGTGGAGATAAAAAGTAAATTCAGTTTTTCAGGCTCTTGGATACTCAAGTCATTATACGTCAAATAATACATAGTGTGTGGCATATTTCATCATTTACGTTCGTCTGACATGATTAGTTTCAATTGAAACGACTGGTTCAGAAAATGCATAATTTTATTACGCAATCTTATGATAGTCTCAATCGATACAATGCTTATGTCACGATCAATTGATGAAATTACTTTCATTTTCACAAATAGTATAAAAATAGCATATATAAAAATAAATATACACTATCTCCATTCCACAGTACACAGAATTGTGTGTATGTTCTAGGGTTTCACATGAGATTCTATATCGTCCTAAGCCTTTAGTCTGAGGTTACCGACCCCTATGGTTTCTTTAGACAAAAAAAATGAGGTAAAAAAAATAGAATTAAGAGAATGGTGGAACTAAATGGATTGGTAAGGACATTGAAGAGTCGTGCACGCTCGAGGCCACCAGACATTCTGAGGAGTTTGAAAGATAAACGTAACGCAAATATGCCGAATGTGCCAAAATTGATTTTCGAGCTCGCAAGGTGAAAAACGTGAAGGTTATGCTAAACATGTAAAAATCTCAGCAAGCACAAAAAAATGAAGCAAGCGCAATGTTTTCAGTCTCTAGAAATCAACAAGGAGAGTTTATCCAACGGGAAAAGGTGGTGATTGTTCACAGTGGTTCGGAAAAGGATAATGTGGAAGGGCTTTTAAAGGATCAATGAAATTAATCGAGTCGGTTCGTTGATCGTAGTACTTGTCTGTGCTTAGAAAGATTAAGGCGCTGCGAGAACTTACTAAAGAAACTAACTGTAGTGATCGGATCAAAAACCTTGTTTAGTATCTATTACAATCCAATATTTGAATTGGGTTTCACTTCTATCCACAAAACAATTCGTAGTCATTCCATTGAAAGCGATCAAATTTGGCTTGTAATTCCAACACCTTAATGACACGTAGTGGAATTTCAACGAAAAAAAGAGAATCCAAGTGTAATCCCTTTTGAACTTACTATCTATACTAAATAATTTGTAAGTGGAAAAATATTACCTAATTTCCCCTCTATTATAGAAACCAATATACAATATATTCCGTTGTTTTTTTAATAATTTAACATAATGAGCATGAAAATGGACCGTGGATTTACGTACTAGACTACAGAATCCAGACACAGAAAATCACAAGCCCAAGAACTTATGGGTATGCTTTTGTCAAAGTACCGCACTTTTTGCAAATAATCCAAAGAAGAGAACCCCGTAACTTACACATGCACGGAGTACACCCGTTCTCATACGATCACGCACACAAGTCAAAAATATTCTACCACAAGGAGAATTTACGGATAATTATACGAATTATACGGATAATTCAGACGGCATAGGGCACCATAAAATGAGCGAGCCAAGAAACGAGGGTCAAGGAGAAAGCCCAGGGAATAAGCGCAATACCAAGAGAGGAAGGGAAATGAATTATTCGGTTCAGCTTGGCGGTTGAGCGGAAAACGCTTGGAAACTATGAATACAGAGAAAGATAAAAGGAACACCTTTCCTTTTTCACAACAAACCGACGACAAAAGGCAAAAATTAAATAAACGCCAACGAAATCACTCCAAAGAATGCAGAAAACGTAAAAGTAAACACCATTCCTTTCATGTGACTAATTAATATTGACTAAAAATACCTACGGCTCCAAAAACAATTCAGAACAAACGCAATATCATGAAATGAAGTGAGAAAAAAACTGAATAAGCAAGAAAACAAGAATATTCTCACACCCTTGCAGTTATTTAATTTCGGCATAATATTTCCCTCACTCGCTGCTTTTTTTTACGCTTTCAAATGGAAATGCCTCCCAGCGCCTCACTTTAATATCATTCCCACCGAAACGGGACGTCGACGGCGCCGTCCCAGAGTCGCCCGGTGTTGCCACGTTTACGTGACTCACCTTTGCTAAACCCTCTCAACCCCACCTCCGCCATTCCTTCGCCCATCCTCTCTCTCTCCGTCAGATTGCTTCTTCCCACTCTCCTCTCCCCTCAGGAAAGTACGTTACACCCCACTGTTTCCACCTGAGGCGCTCTCCCGAGCCGGCCTCCAACCCAGACTGTACGAGTTCCACACCTCCCACCCTTCAACCCCGTCGCACGCCGAGCCCGAATGCCACGCCAAATTCCCTTTCCCGTGACACCAAACCCTCCCGACAGCTCCACCCACTACCCCTCGCCTTCCCTTCCGCAATAACTCTCGACGCTTCATCGCTCAGGACTCTCCGATCCCCTCGCATCTTAATACGCCACCCACCAAAGCCCACCCTCTCCACTCAAAATACTGCTTTGCACCTGCAGTCTGTGTCCTTTTCGTCTAAAATGAATTTCTCCAATGATATCCGGGCCCCATCTCCCCTCCGTCCCAACACCCAACCCATATTTTCGCTAACACATACCATCTACGAGTGCGTCGTTCCAAAACCAATGTTTGAAAGAACTCCATACATATATATATATATATATATATATATATATATATATATATATATATATATACACACACACACACACACACTACTCCGCACAAAGCCCAGACACCCAACGCCTTCTTTTCTCCTGCCAACACCCCCTTCCTCGCACACGTTCCCTGCCTCAGTCGATGGAAAAGCCATTACGTCTCTTGACCATCTATAAATAGTGTGGGATTTCGATCGATCGGTCAGTCAAATAAGGCCTTAAATCGATTCGAGAGACACGAGTTCCCAATTTCCTTCTCCCCTCGACTGGGAGCGTGCAAATTGGACTCCGAATGTCGAAAATTGATCCATAATTATGCGACGAGGTTAGAATTTGCATTTCCGGGGACACTCTCGTCCACCCACTTAAGGACTTTCTCAAAATTTAAATCATCACCGAAACCTTAAAATCTTTGCCAAGTGAAATCAGAGGAGGTTCAAGAATGGCTTTTGAATGACATAGAGAAAACCACATTGATCAACCCGAAGGTTGGTTTAATATGTGGAAGGCAGAGCTCACGTCGTACTACGTTCTTTATTGGTGTGTGAAATTCCGCTCTTGGTCTCACAAGAACCGGCCCGGTACTAAAGAATGCGTCGCTTGGGTATGGAGAGGGTGCCCAGAGGTGTCACCCATAATCGACCATGGTCGGTAGCCCAGCGTCTACCCACTGAACCGTCACACATCCCACGAACAAAACACCGACGTCTTTAAAATAGGAAAATAATCTCATAAGATGTTTTATGTAACCATACCTATGAACATTCTTTTATTTAAATCATAATCGGAGCTTATTTATTAGCATTACATCAAACCAAACATGACAAAATTATGTGATTTTATAGCATTTTCTAAACGTCTGTTAAACAATATCACGAGCTCCCACATTCGTAAAATACTACCAAAATTCATTTGTTCACATGAAAGTTTACAAGAAAGTTTCATTTGTTTACATGACAACTGCCTTTTAACACGCGTCGGACATCATTGTATTATCGAAGAAAATCATTTCCGACTGCCCACTATTCCTGCTTTCGAATGGCGACGTAACTCGGGGAGCTACTACATCACACTTGGGTAATGGCATCAACGAGAAGATCCCTCTGGGCCCTTTTCTCTGAAGTCGTCCAGCAGTTATTAAGATAAAAAATTGGCAAGACATCCGCGTTTGCTTCAGCGCAATGCGGCATTTCTCAAACAAAAAATTACAGACATGTATTTTATTTTCAAGCTTACGAGTGTTGTGTACATACATGACCGAGTCATTTCGCTTTAGCGCTCACGTTTTTTCACCGGGCGCATTTTTGCATTAGCTTAAGGATATGAAAAATCTATAAGGAACTTTAGACAATACTAAGAACTCAATTGCGAGAAGAAAATCATGGACAAACAAAACGATTGCATTCGGACACACATCGGAATGAAAGCATTATTTTTAGTGTTCTATCACCAATGATGATTGAAAGATTGATTACTTCGTTTTACAGACGATAGAGTTTGAAAGCGATTCGAATTAAGCTTGAAATTAGGTGAGTATTTAACACCTTGGGTGGAACCCAAGAGACGGTGGAGGCAATATATGAGGAAAACATTCCCCTCTCCTACAAACCCCTCCCTTGCATGGGTACACCTCCGTCGTGATGAACCAATTGAGTGGGAAATATAATGCTCCTGGGAGAGAAAATAATACTGCTACGGTAAAGAGCAGTGGGGGAGGAAAAGAGAGAAAGAAGGGTAGAGGAGGATGGGGCGGGTGGACTGAAAATGGTGCTGCGAGTAGTGGTGGTGGTGTGTGTGGGAATAGCGGAGGAGTCGGTGGAAAAGGTCATGGGGAGGGCGAATGAGAAAAAGTGGGGGGCGGGGGAGAGGAGAGACTTTTGAAATGCCGGGCGACAACTGAGCACATAGATGGTAAGTAAACGCGGCGCCAAGAAGCCGTGGGTAACTGACAGGGAATAATTCCATGGGCGCTGCTCGAGGTAAATGAAATCGTCACCGATGGCCAAAAGTCGCCCTACATGTTGAGTGACAGCGGGGATAATGGATAGACGCCTTTACGTATTTCCCTTCCTAGGCAATTGAAGACCATTTCATCACAAAAATTATGATAGGATTGCAAAATGACTCAGTCTGACTCACACACACACACACTATAATTCCAAAAACGTAGGGTTACAGTAAAATCAATAAGTGCACATGGTAGAAAAAATAATCGAGCAATCGAGTGAAAATTAAACTTTGGAATTATATGAAATAAATATGGGCCAGAGGGTGATTCAGTATTATCTGGTATTCCGTAACATGGAGTATTATGGTGTCAATCTGCGAACAATGTGAAACTCCAGATAGATAGACAAGAAATTCTTTCAGAGGAATCTAAAATTCCTCCATATACAGTTTCATCGTCTCCCTGTAAATATATGTGAGAACCAAGATAGAAAACGAATCGACTTCCCAAAGAATATAGCAAGTGATTCAGAAATGTCACCAGCGTGTGGCGAAAATTTGATCAGTTGGCCGTAACTACTTTTTCAGAATGATTTTTTTATTACATGAATAATTTGAATTGAGCATGAATGGTTAAACTTAAGGTCACAGAATGACAACCCACCTACCGGAGCAATGCTACTGACCTAAATAGAATACCAGGGATTGGGGAGACGAACACCTCCTCCATAGTATCCTAAAGTTCTCATCCCAGCTCCCGGACGAAAATATGAAAAACATCGCGGAGCAGGTGTAACTAACAACAAAATGTCTGTTTTAATCCCATATGCACAAGGAATCCGAAAGCTGTTAACGGATGGACAGATGTACCTTCTGGTGAATTGAAATTATCCTTTCGCTCAAGTAAGACAAGTCAATGCTCTGGCACAAAATATTAACTTCAGATCTTATTTGGAGCCTAATACTTATCATGAAAAAATCTTCACAGCCAGGCAGATCAGAAGTTCATTATAAACTTGTCAGCTGTTTTTTAAAAATAGACGACCTGGAAGCTTTAGTGGGTATCTGGCTTATAAGGGTTACTGGGTTCAAATTCGGATTGTACCACTTGAAAACCGCAAGTACCCGGCTGGCACGTTAATTTCCCTCTTAATAGGGTATAATACATAAATAACAGCTCTAACTTCGCGCATCAACTCATGTTTGGGTTAGAGACTGTTGCTTGCTAGTTTTTTTAACGCGACCTTAGTAAAAATATTAAAAGATATCCAGTGGACTTCGTATGGGCTCTGGTTCGGACTTTCTCTGACGGACCACGCAAACGCTCGATCGGATCAACAAATACTTATTCCGCTTTATACATTTTTATAATAATCGTTTCCAACTCACTGCATCATTTTCAACTTTTAGATGCGTTGCATCGAAACTTAAATAATAATAAAATAAAACAGTTTCTGGCGTAACTTGGTGGAAAATCTTCATACTGACTTTTAATAATCAAACCACTTTACTTTTCCACATAAACTTTTATTTTTAGGAGTTTATGTGGAAAAGTAAAGTGGTTTGATTATTAAAAGTCAGTTAAATAATAATGTTGAAAAACCTCAAGTCTTAGGCGTAACTGAGAAGAAAATCACATCAGATCTCATATTATATTTATACCACCCGATCGTTGTAGGCTTGATTTTTCCTAAATGGTATATATCGTATTTACACTGGAAATGCTTCCAAACCACATTCGTGTAAACAGTACAAACAAAGATTAGTTCTTCGTGCGAAAGGAGCGAATTCATTCGCCTATTGGAACAAACCTTAGGGTTAAGAGACGTTGCACAATCGACAATCGATGATTTCATAACCTTAATGGTGTTGTGGGTGGGTGGCTATTCGCTCCCACGGACGGCCAAAGCGCCACTGGCGTACCGTTGACCAGGCAGGGTTTTCCCCATTGCCAGGGAATCCCTTTGGGTGAACCCAAAGGGGCGTCCCTTGAGCCGCCGGGGAGTTCCCAGGATCCCACCCCCGCAAAACAATGCACCTGTGGGGAAGGGCTGCAGGTCATCGTACTCCTCCTGCCCAAGGCCAGGACGTCAAGAGCTCCCGGGCAGTTCTGAGAAACCTTGTGACGTCGGGAGGAACCGGAAAAAAGGGGCTAGCGCCCGGACCTGGGCAGATGGTCAGGGGCAGCAGACGAGGTTGGCTGGCTGAGAGGAGACTGCGGACGCGGATCTACGGCCTGTGTCGCGAATCGCGACACCACGATCTCCTACTCCTGGCTCTGGGCTTCCCTTCCCTTCCCGTACCGATCTCCGTCGGCAGAGTAAGTGCATACACCCAATAAATTACTAATCGGCCAATTCTGTGTTCCTTCCTTCCCCTTCATGACACGACGACATTTGGTGTCAGGTGCTTGCGAGGAACGATCCCGAGGATACGATACGACGAGTGTATCGCATCGCTGATTATCGCGCTAATATCCAAAACCTTGTTGAATTGCTACAGCTCATGCGGCTTAATTAAGTGTTACTCCCTCCATTTGCACTCGTAATATATTTGCCGGGAGGACTGTACTGTTTTTCCTTATTTGTTTATTTATATAACACTTAGTGAAATATTTCAGCGCTCGCTCGTTTGTTTTGGAAACGTTATTTATTTAGCTAATTATTGTTCATCATGGCTTTTCACTCTCATTCCGCATTCCACTCTTCCGCGTCTCCCCTCTTCCCGTCGTACATGGCGCAGCCCAACATATCCTCACGGCTTATGGAGTTTACTCCGTGTGTCAACACCTTGTCCGAGGTGAACGGAGATACTCATTCTATTTCAAATCACACGAGTGTACCACCGCAGTCGCATACGCCCTCCCCGATAGCGAGCCAAGCGTACTTAATACCGACTTTCAGTGGAGAGGACGAGCCGACCGTTGACAATTTCCTTGAATCGTTGAAGATGGTGAGCCATCTGAATGCTTGGACCGAAAGTCAAACACTGTGCATCGCGCGATTACGACTAAGTGCCTCCGCCGCGGACTATGTGGCCATAAATCCACATGTTTTGGACAGCTATGATAGTTTCTCTACGAATCTTAAACGCAGGTTTTCGGTTAGAACTTCTCCGCTTGCTCTCGAGCGAATGTTTTCAACCTGTGTACAACAACCCCTCGAGTCAGTTCATGAGTTTGCGACACGCCTTCGTAAAATCGCTCGCCAACTTAGAGCAACGTTCCCTGACCCCGAAGCCGCAAAAACAATTGTCGAGCACAGGCTCCTTTCACAATTTTTGTTAGGCTTACGAGAGGAAATAGGTCGTTTTGTCCAAGTGCGTTGCCCGAAAAGTATTCTCGAGGCGGAAGAATTTGCACTAACCGAAGAAGCAAACGTGAGAGCCTATGCCAACAAATTCTTGGAGATAAATGCATTTCATTCTTTGTACTCACAGCATCCCCCTCAATTGAATTCGATCCACCCACCACCTCCTACGCAGCACATTTCTACCCAAATGCATACTTTCACAGAAAGATCACCCGTGGAAAGGAACCGAATTTCACATGCCCCGCGAACTACGAACTTTTCACAAACGGAATCAAGAAATGCCGGCACTCGCAAATGTTACCACTGTGGACGGCCAGGACACATTGCTCGATTCTGTCGATCGTCGCGTTCTTGCTTTCAATGTGGAGATGCGAGCCACCAATCGAAAGATTGTCCCCTACTCATTTGTGGGTACTGTAAGGAGTCAGGTCACCGCCCAATTCAGTGCCCTTTAAAATTCAACGCTTCAAATCCGGGAAACTTCACGACCCCGACTGCGGAGTCGGGGAGGATTTAATTTTGACAGTAACCCCAGAAAACGGTGTCGTAGTCCAAGGGACGATACAGGGGAGGAATTACAAGTTCCTAGTGGATACAGGTGCGGCCGTCACTATTGTGAATAAAAAGAAATTTCCTTGGAATAATCTGATTACTCATCCATACGATACTCCTATCAAAAGCGCTTCAGGCCACATTCTTTCTGTTCACGGCCAATGTCTAGTCCCATTGACTATATCCGGTGAGTTATATCCCCAGGATATGCTAATAGTGGATCTCGGTAATACTAATTACGACGGAATCATTGGTCTCGACTTCATGAAAAAGCACGGCTGCACTTTAGATCTTCAGCAATCGAAAATGTTGATTAACGGCTGCCACGAGATTCCACTAGAGCGGAACGTTCCCCAAAATGTAGAGATTGATTTCATTTCCCTTGAGAACCCAGCACCACAGGACGATGGGAGAAACAAAGGTGGAAATGCAGACGTCTTCACGGCAGATTTAATTTCCTTTGAAGAGCCTTCACCTACCCAACTCGTGCTCGATGTTTGGCGTGAGCCTGCACGAGTCACAATTTCGTGCGAAGAAAGAGAGAACGTTAATTGTAAGGATAACTCAGAATCCGAGATTCAAACGACAACGGAGGACAAATTTTGCGAGGATGCCACGACTGTAAAGGATAATGGGAAAAGTAAGGAAGAGACAGGCGATGATAAGGCCGGTGAATCAGGGGCCCTTGGGTCAATTGAGTTTCTGTGTGCGATTGCTCCTGATGTTATGCGGCGGACCGTAGTCTCTCCCTCGATAGTGTTTCCCGAAGTGGAAAGTGGCTGTAAAATAAAAGATGTGCTGTGTGCAGAAGAAACGTTGAGGGTTCCTCCATTCTCGATTATAATGTGTCGAGCTATTAATAAACAATTAGCGGGGAAAGAGGTCGCACTCGGGGGTGAAAGTCGAAACATCACGATCCTTCCAACGGTAGTAAGGGTAGACGAGGATGGATCGGCCCCAATCTTGTTTTGCAATTTCAATCGCAATGAGGCGAAGGTAAAAAAGGGATTGGAAATAGAAGCCGAGACGAAATTTGAAGAAAAAGGCATACCGTATGTTAACGAAATTACTTCGGACGACGTAGAACTATGGCCCGAAAAACCGCCGGAAGAAACTCTTCTCTCCCTTTTTGATTTTGGAAATGTCCCCACGGAAGCTTTAGACGAAATGAAGTTGCTCATTTCAGAATTTTCGGACATATTTATGTATGGTAAAAACTCCCTGGGCTGCACGAACATTGTTAAACATTCCATTGAGGTAGATGACGTCAGACCGATCAAAAAACCGCCATATCGCGTTCCACACTCCCAGCGGACTGCCTTAGACAACTCCATCCGAGAAATGCTTGAGCAAGACATTATATCACATTCCACTAGCCCTTGGTCCGCTCCCATCATATTAGTTAAAAAAAAGATACCTGCCGGGGAACCCGTCCAATACCGCCCATGCATTGATTTCCGTGCATTGAATAGTGTGACTAAAAAGGAGGTATTCCCATTGCCTAATATAGATGAGACATTCGATCAGCTGGGAGGCTCGTGTTATTACTCTTTAATGGATTTGTGCAGTGGCTACTGGCAGGTGGAGATGGATGAAGATAGCAAGAAATATACCGCCTTCAGCACTCCACACGGCCATTTTGAGTGCAATAGAATGAGCTTTGGATTAGCCAATGCACCCTCCACCTTCATGCGCCTCATGACTAAAGTGTTAGATGGACTTATAAATCACGGATGTGTCTGCTACCTAGACGACATTCTCAAATATGATCGCACTTGGGAAGAGCACATCACGGGGTTACGCGAAATTTTTTCTAGGCTTAGAAAAGCCAATCTAAAACTCAAACCTAGGAAATGCTCCTTTTTTCAGAAAAGTGTTAAATTTTTAGGACATGTTCTTTCATGCAATGGATTTCAACCTGACGAGGAGAAAATCGAGGTCCTTCAAAAATTCCCAAAGCCAGTTAATGTTCAAACCATTCAGTCTTTCCTCGGTCTTGTGGGTTACTACCGAAAATTTATCCCAAATTTTGCTAAGATGTCCAAACCTCTAACCAAGTTAATCCGGAAAGATGCACAGTTCGTTTGGGGAGAGGAACAGCAGCAGGCTTTCGAACAGTTAAGACGTTGCATTAGCTCTCAACCCCTCCTCAAGTTCCCTGATTTTTCCAGGCCATTTACCCTCACTACTGATGCTTCCATTTACGCTCTCGGGAGCATCTTGTCTCAAGAGTTTGAGGACGGCGAACACCCCGTCGCGTGTGCCAGTCGGCAATTGCGCAAAGCAGAGACATCTTATTCGGCTACAGAGTTAGAGTGTCTCGCTGTAGTTGAAGGCATAAGGAAATTCCGAGTGTACCTTCTAGGGCAACGGTTTACTCTTTGTACGGACCACAAACCTCTGAAATGGCTATTAACACTCAAAGAACCGAAACCAAGACTAGCGCGATGGGTTATGGAGTTGAGCGAGTATTCATTTGACATCCAATACCGACCAGGAAAAGACATCTCTCACAGTGATGCGCTCTCGAGAATACCTCTTCCGATACATTCCATTGTTACGGATGATTTGCAGCCTATCTGGGAAAAAGAAAGAATAGCAAAAGAGCAATCCCGATGCCCAGAGCTGAAAGAATTCCACAACCTCGCAAGAAAAAACGACCCGCAGTTCTTTTACGATGACCATCATGTCCTTTATCGAGTTAATTTTAGATCGATTAGCCCCCAGTTCGCAGTCTGTGCTCCTAAGTCTATGAGAAACTATATCTTAAAGCGATGCCATGACACACCCCTAGCTGGTCACTGTGGATTTGATAAAACGCTGGAAATGGTGCAAAGGCACTTCCACTGGGATCACTGCTATTCGGATACACGTGCTTATATTCAAAATTGTTTAGACTGTAAGAAACGCAAAGGGCAGGCGCCACCAATTCCAATACAGCCAGTCACCGAAGCCACATACCCCTTAGAAAAATTAGCGTTGGACATAGTGGGTCCACTCCCACCATCACGAAAGGGCAACCGATATATCCTTACTTGCCAGGATTACTTCACACGATACCCAGAGGCAGTAGCAATCCCAGATCAGAGGGCTGATACAGTCGCACGCGCTTTCGTTGAGGTCGTAATTTGCCGACATGGAGCCCCAAAATATCTCCTTACAGATAGAGGGACAAATTTCACCTCTAACTTGATGAAAGAAGTGTGCCGCAAACTGAGAATCGAGTCGATATTCACCTCGCCATATAATCCAGCCGCAAACGGAAAGCTGGAGCGGGCCCATCAGTCCTTTGCGAACGTTATCTCTCACTACGTAGCACAAGACCACAAGGACTGGGACGAACAACTTCATTTCGCATTGTTCGTTTACCGAAATACGAGGCATCGTATAACAGGTTTCAGCCCGGCTTATCTAATGCACGGCCGAGAGTTGTCATTACCTTGGGAAGATGATTTATCGCCCGTCATGGCTCCAACTGAAGCCGGAATTAACTTCGCTGAGGAGCTTCAATACCGTTTACAAATGGCCCACGCGCAAGCGAAAGAGTGGAATAGGGAATTAACAGAGAGAGAACGCAATCGATGCAACAAAGATCGAACACTACCGGCAATTGGAGTGGGACAGTTGGTTCTCCTGCGCAATATGGCTCCGAGTGCAGGTCAATCCAAAAAGCTCGCATCTCGATGGATTGGACCGTACAAAATTATTAAAGTTAGGAGTGCAGTAACAATGGACATAGAAAACATAAGAACTGGTCGTGTTTCCACTGCTCATTTGAGAAACCTTCTTCCCTTACCTCCTGATCCGGAACCTATTCCTCCACCTAAAGCTCTGACAGAGGATTGTTCGGGAGACCCTCCTCACCCGCAACAGTCCAAATCATTCCTCCCCGACGCTCCTCTCGAGGAGCCTGTTGCACCCAGTCCTACCCCCCAGAGCCACAACGAACCTTCATCATCAGTGGGCCCTTCCCCCGCCGAAGAACAATTAACTTCTCCCAGCCACCCGTACAACCTGCGACCCCTTCCCGGCCGTTTTAGCCGGCAATAATGGCCCCCATTTCCATAAAGACGGCGCCAAAAAGAACTGCAATCACACCACAGATCGACACAAGATACAACAAGGATGCTGACGGACCGAGATTGACCGGTCCCATCACTCCGAGAGCCGCCTACCGGGGACGCGGACGTCATCGCGGGAGCGGATCGGTCTACTTGTGCCGGAAGGAACGGTTACGACTGGGACTGCTCCGGGACGAAAAGGAAATCAGCCTCATTCGGAAAACAATGTCTTCGGATGAAGATTGGTGGTTGAATTGTGGTGCAGCGTGTTGCATTTGGAAAGAATTTCAAATTAAATAAAGCGACGGAACCCCTGTGCCGTGAGAAAAGTGTGGTGGAAGATTGGGAAAGTAGAAATATGTTACGGAAAGGAGATTGGTAGAAAATGATAAACTGTACCAAGACAATATGAAAGAGTATAGCTTAGCTATATGAAAAATATGTTTTTAATCATTATTTTATATTTTACAAGTGTTCACCATTTCTATTCCTTTTTTTTCATTTTACTCTTTTTAATGGCAAAAGATGCATTCGAGGGTTTCTCGAAAATTACCGAATAATTTCAACCTTCGGTGGCCGTAATGCAAAATGTAAATATTGTGTCCTATGGGGTATTAATCTTTGTTTTTTCTAAAAGTACATATACTTATGCTCTTGTTTTGTATGCTTGACATTGTATGCTTGACAGTACGGAGTCGGTATCCTCCCTCCTACCCTCCCCCCCCCCATACCTAACTGCTGCCGGGGTGATGTTGTGGGTGGGTGGCTATTCGCTCCCACGGACGGCCAAAGCGCCACTGGCGTACCGTTGACCAGGCAGGGTTTTCCCCATTGCCAGGGAATCCCTTTGGGTGAACCCAAAGGGGCGTCCCTTGAGCCGCCGGGGAGTTCCCAGGATCCCACCCCCGCAAAACAATGCACCTGTGGGGAAGGGCTGCAGGTCATCGTACTCCTCCTGCCCAAGGCCAGGACGTCAAGAGCTCCCGGGCAGTTCTGAGAAACCTTGTGACGTCGGGAGGAACCGGAAAAAAGGGGCTAGCGCCCGGACCTGGGCAGATGGTCAGGGGCAGCAGACGAGGTTGGCTGGCTGAGAGGAGACTGCGGACGCGGATCTACGGCCTGTGTCGCGAATCGCGACACCACGATCTCCTACTCCTGGCTCTGGGCTTCCCTTCCCTTCCCGTACCGATCTCCGTCGGCAGAGTAAGTGCATACACCCAATAAATTACTAATCGGCCAATTCTGTGTTCCTTCCTTCCCCTTCATGACACGACGACAGGATGTTAAGACAAGACTCGTAAAAACTCTGATATGGAGCGTAGCTATGTACGGCGCGGAAACGTGGTCGCTGAAGCAGGAGGATAGACGTAGATTGGAGGCTTTTGAAATGTGGGTGTGGAGAAGAATGGAGAAGGTGAAATGGACCGAAAGGAAAACAAATGAGGAAGTACTGGAAATGGTGGGTGAGGAGAGGGGTTTGTTGAGAGAAATCCTATGGAGGCAGGAAAAATGGATGAAAGGCGTATTGAGCGGTAGTGGAATGTTGAAGAGGGTAATAGAGGGGAGAATGTTGGGCAAGCGAGGTAAGGGTAGGAACAGGATAGGGATGTTGGACGGGATGAAGGGAGGAAAGAAGTACACCGAGATGAAGAGGGACCTGATATAGATTAGTTTGCTAGGTGGGGAGTCACAAAATGTTTATTTGATAGTTGTGTCCATCCAAAAACCTACCTTAACCGGTAGATTACCTAATAAATAAAAATATATATATATATATATATATATATATATATGGGTCGCGGTGGTCTAGCGGGTAGAGCGTTGGACTGCTGACCAGAGGGTCCCGGGTTCGATTCCCGGGCAAGGCACTTTGGGCACCTGGAGCTCCACCCAAGCTAGTTGATTTTTCGGGTACCAGATCTTCCTGGGAAACCATAACCGGCACAGGGAAAGGAACTGGCCCCCCTACCCTGATGTGTGAATATTCACACGCCGTATAGGGCTTGGTACATGGGTGAGCTCTACCATCACCTACTAAACCGACCTTTGGGTTGATTACTATGTTTATGGTTTATATATATATATAATACAACCTTGTCGTGGTGGAATGGCTTGTGCGTTCCGATGACCCTAGAGCTGTGCTGGCTGGAGTAATAATAATTGCTCCTGGTAGGGTTACCCATGCCAGACGAAAGGAAGTCCAAGCAGCGTCCGTTCCTCAGTGAGGCGGATGCAATAGCGTCTGACCCCAGTGGGGCGGCCATTAAGTGATGGTGTCACGTTAAAAACACTATTGAGGAAGGCAACGGGAAACCACCAAAATTATTTTTCCCAAGAAAATAATGATGGACAACATAGGAAAATTGAGTCCTGGCAACTGCGGGACACGACCCAAGCGGCCGTGTGTCGTGCCCGGCAGTGGGGGAGGCAAGGCTTCCGCGGTCGTCATCCCACGAAATCCTTGCAGGGAAGAAATAACAGCAGCAGGACAGAAGACTCAGAAGAAGAGGAAAGTAGTTGGAATAGGAACATGGAACGTCAGGACAATGTTGAGGACAGGAAAATTAGAAAATATTAAGCGAGATATGGAAAGAGGTAACATAGATGTTTTAGGTCTCTGCGAGGTGAGATGGAAGGACAGCGGGGATTACTGGAGTGACAATTATAGAGTGATATACAGCGGCGGGGACGAGAGCCAACGAGGGGTTGCCATAATATTAAATAAAGGGGTAGGAAGAAGCTTAGTCAACATAGAGCAAGCGACAGATAGAATTTTATTCGTAGAGATTAAAGCAGAGCCGACGAACTTGGTCATTGTTCAGGTATACATGCCATCATGCAACCACAAGGAGGAAGAAGTCGATAGGATGTACGATGAGTTAGAAGATATCATCGCGAGTGTTCCTGCAGGGAAACATTTGATAGTGATGGGGGTTTGGAATGCGACGGTAGGCGAAGGAAGACATGGTGGTGAGGTGGGGGACTATGGGTTAGGCATGAGGAATGAACGCGGGGAGAAAGCGATTGAATTCTGCAGGAGACAGGGGTTAGTCATCACCAACACATGGTTTAGACATCACAAAAGGCGAAGGTATACATGGAAAATGCCAGGTGACCCAGAAAGGTATCAGTTAGATTATATTATGGTTAGGCACAGGTTTAGGAACAGTGTGATAAATTCGCACAGTTTCCCAGGAGTGGATGCGGACTTTGACCACAATTTAGTTGTTATGAAATGTAACGTTTGTTTCAAGAAGATAAGGCAAGGGCGGCGGGTCAGGAAATGGAATTTAGAAGCATTAAATGGATTAACGAGGAAGGAGTATCAGCAGGCTGTAGAGAAAATTATGGATGACGGTAAAGAACTAAGTACTATTGACAAAAAATGGGAATGTATTAAGAAAGGGATATTGGAAGCCGCTAAAGACACTATAGGAACCGTTAAGGGGAAAAGAATAAGGATTGCAAAGATGGATGAGAGAAGAAGATGGAAGAATGTAAACACAGAGTTGGGCAAAATGAAGTACAAAGATTTAAACAATAAATTGAGAAGGGCCACAAATAAAGCAAAAGAAGAATTGTGGAAAACGCAATGCGAGGATATGGTAAGTTTACAGAAGAAGGGTGAAATTGGTGCTCTATACAGCAAGGTTAAGTTATTATCGGGAAGTAAGAAGGCAAGGTCGTGCTAACAGTTAAAGATAAGTGGGGTAAGATAATAGTTGAACCAGGAAAAATCCAAGAGAGATGGAAGGAATGTATAGAAACACTGTATGGTAAAGAACTTAGGCCGACAAGGTTAGACATAGAAAAGGAACATGACGAAGAAGAAGATACCTTAGGTCCAGGCATACTCGACGATGAAATAGAAAGGGCATTAAAGGAGATGAAAGCAAATAAGGCCGTGGGGGTGGACAACATCCCTGTAGAACTGTTGAAATGTTTAGGAAAATGCAGGAAGAAGGCCCTATATGGACTGATTCGTAGTATCTATGAGGAAGGAATCTGGCCGGAAGATTTTGTGAGATCGGTGTTAGTTCCTATTCCAAAAAAGGCAAAGTCTATATCATGGGAGGATTACAGAACAATAAGTTTGCTATCCCACGCAGCTAAAGTTATTCTCAGGATCATCAACAAAAGGATAGAGAGTAAGGCAAATGATTACTTAGGGGATGATCAGTTTGGGTTTAGGAAGGGAAGAGGTGCGCGTGATGCCATTGCAGTAAGGAGATCACTAATTTAGAGGAATATAGAATACAACTAGGACGTTTTTGCCCGTTTTTTAGATTTCGAAAAAGCGTTTGATAGAGTGAATTGGGAAAAATTAATGCGTGTATTGCGGAAAATAGGAATGGATTGGAAGGACAGGAGACTGATCCGCAACCTGTACATGTCTCAGACTGCTCAGGTGCGAGTGGGGAACGGAGAGTCCGGATGGGCAGTGTTAGGAAGAGGGGTTAGGCAGGGTTGCCCATTGTCACCGGTGCTGTTCAACGTAATTGTGGAGGATATGATTAAAGAGCCATGGGAAGAACTGGAGGTAGGAATGAAAGTCGAGGGGAATTGGTAAAATTGGTTAGGTTTGCTGATGACCAAGCATTAGTTGCTCAGTCAGCCAAGGGGTTGCAAGCATTGCTGAGTGAATTGGAGGTTCAGTGCGATAAATATGGGATGAGAATCAATATTAATAAAACAAAGGTTTTGCAATTTTCCAGAAAGAAGAAGGCTAAGCTAAATATTAAAACAGGCGGGGAAAAAATAAAGCAAGTAGAGCAGTTTACATATCTCGGAAGTGTTTTGGACCAATACGGTCAAAGTGGTAGGGACGTAAGGAGAAGAATTACGCTAGGCAAGGAGGCTTTCTCAAGGAGGAGGGAGTTGATGACGGGGACGTTGAGTAGGGACGTTAAGACAAGACTCGTAAAAACTCTGATATGGAGCGTAGCTATGTACGGCGCGGAAACGTGGTCGCTGAAGCAGGAGGATAGACGTAGATTGGAGGCTTTTGAAATGTGGGTGTGGAGAAGAATGGAGAAGGTGAAATGGACCGAAAGGAAAACAAATGAGGAAGTACTGGAAATGGTGGGTGAGGAGAGGGGTTTGTTGAGAGAAATCGTATGGAGACAGGAAAAATGGATGAAGGGAGTTTTGAGCGGTAGTGGAATGTTGAAGAGGGTAATAGAGGGGAGAATGTTGAGCAAGCGAGGTAAGGACAGGAACAGGATAGGGATGTTGGACGGGATGAAGGGAGGAAAGAAGTACACCAAGATGAAGAGGGACCTGATATAGATTAGTTTGATAGGTGGGGAGTCACAAAATGTTTATTTGATAGTTGTGTCCATCCAAAAACCTACCTTAAACGGTAGATTACCTAATTATAATAATAATATTATTTGAGGATGAAAGAACTACATCCAGGATATCGGAGGAATGGGGTTGGTGATGAAAGTGGGTGGGGAAAGGTGGTGAGTGAATAGCAAGATTTTTGGTGAATTGAAGCTTACGAAGGGCACGCCCTCGTGTGGTGGTGGTTTTGCAACCCCAGGCAGCATGCTTGGCATTCAAGTCGCCACCTATTATAAGCTTTTGGTGCAGTAGGGATGAGAGTGCTGATAAGTCAGGAGAATCTGACTTAGAGGTTGAAGGTGGGAAGTAGGCTGACCAGATATGTAGGGTCCCAGTAGCTCCTTTTATTGCTATTCCAGCAAGTTCCAGTTTTTTGGGTGGATGGGGGTTGTAGTTCTGTGGAGAGCAGGCTAGTTTTGGATAGGACCATAACCCCTCCTCCAGCACCATTTGCCCTATCTTTTCTGATTACACGGTAATTTGGACAGTTGAAAGTTCGGCTGTTCTTGAGTTTGGTTTCTGGGAGGATGATGTCTGGATTATGATTGGTTTAGCTCATGTTTTTTATTATTAATGCCATTTATGTTCCATTGTAGAACTTTAAGCACATGGGTGGTTATTTGTGAATTAGGCGCCATTAACAAGGTGCAGAAGGGCTGGTATAAGGTAAGTTGGGTTGCTACGAGGGTTTGCGAGTGGGCAGTAGCTGCAAGGCTTCTCTTTTGTTGCGTAATTTGAGGAGAAGTTCTCGGTGAACAATACATCCTCGTTAGTTTGCAGTGTGTGGTCCACCACAGTTGACGCATTTGGCTGGAGAGGTTTTGGGTTTCTGGTATTCTCTGTAATGGTGATTGCCAGCGCATTTAACGCATGGAACGAGGGAGGCCGCACGTGTTGTAGGTATGTCCATAGCTTTGGCAACTCAGACACTGTGGGGGTCCAGGTGGAGGTCTGTACGGTTCTACGGAGGTCTTGAGGTGAAGTACAGATTTTAGTTCTAAAAAGTCTTTAGAACGGGAGGAGTCCTGGAATCAGACTTGGTAGAGTGGTAGTGGGTGGGGATTAATACGTAGGAGCTCCGCATTAGGGTTGGCACTCCGGATGGCTTCCCTTTCTGCTCCCTGATAATTGTTTGGCCTGGTGGAGTGCAGCTGAGAGACATTCTCCACAAGAAAACCGATGTCCGCCAGAGTTTCTTCTATGGCTTCTTTAGGTGTGTTTGCAGGTATTCCTCGTAGAACAAAATGAGGCTTTTTATTGGCTTGGAGTTGGTATGTGTAATAGGCGTAGTTTTGGAGGTGAGCCTTTTCGTGACAGCTCTAAAGTCAGCAATGGTTTGGCATTGAACTCAAATCTCATTACGGATGAGGTTGGCCACAGGAGGGATCGTGCAGACTTGCCGGATTTCATTGTATTTAATTTGCCAGTTGGTGATGTCGCGGAGAAAAATAGGAGGGATACGGGTTTTAGGAGGTGGAGTGGGCTGAGCTTCAACATCTGCATCTTGGCCAGGGGTTTCCTTACTTTGGTCATCCATGAGGGTAGGGGAGAGGCAAGTAAAGCGGTTAGTTGTAGGAATTGGAGAAGTCTGTTGGGCTGGTTGGTTTTTGGCCTTTCGTTTGGTAGGGCTCCTCAGCAGGAGCAGAGCACTTGTTTGTAGGAGTTTGGGTTAGGTAGGTAGCAGGCGGGTTATGGCCTTGAGTGGTTATTGGAGGAGTGTTATTCACAGTGCTTTTTGACGAGTGGGCTGGCGAACTGGAGTAACGGGTAGGGTTTAGAGGTACACGTTCAGGTCTTAATTCATAGGATGAAGGTTCAGTCAAAATAGTTACCTTTGCTCCCTTAATTGTTGCTAAAAAGGATTGAATTCGTGGGTCGTTAAGTTGCCATTCATCCAATGTTATGATAGTTTTCTTGGCACATGCAGTGGTTTCTGTATGAGGTTCATCAGCAATTTTAGATTTGATGAACCAGTGGTGTTTTCAGAGGACTCCTCTGTGGAATCAGTGGGCATGTCTTTCGTTACTGTAGGGGCAGGATCTGGATTGTAGGCTTGGGGATCCATGGTAAGGATTCCCCTGCCTAAGGGGAATACGGCGGCTATAACGACAGGCTATAACAGCATAGCCATCTGAATAAGAAGAGACGTCTTATTGGTAGCGTTTGTGTGTGAGTATAATGTTAAGAGTGTGTGCGTTTGGGCTATCTTAGTCTGACCTAAGGGGAGGGGGGGGGTTATGGGGAACACCGAGGACACCCCTGCCGATCCGCAAGCGGGCACAGCAGGTCCGAGCCTCGGTGTCTTCCCGCCCTAGCGCCCTAAGAAGTGGACCGGCCCGGGTCCCAATGGAGTGCAAGGGGAAACTAGCTTCCTTCCAGGAGTAACCGGACGAGAGGTCCTATGAGGACACAGCACGATCGCCTCTGGCAAGTGAGAAGGAGGTACTCAGTTAGCCTCCCCCACCAGAGCTACGGCTGAGAATGACTCAGTTGCCCAAGTGAGTATAGTGTGTGTGATCCTAAAAGGGCCGTTCACTACCCATTAGAGCCGTTCCGTAATGTCGTCAAGTCATCAGGATCAGGTGTCAGGTAAAAATCTCAGGTAGGTTTTTTGCACAAGTCAAGCATCAGGTGTGCCAGGTCAGGTGATCAGGTCATCAGGTGCTCTCTCATCATGTCTCAGGTGTCAGGTAAAAATAAACTGACTGATGCTTAAGCACTGCGCCGTTTGGCGCATTTTACACCGATACCCAGCTATGTTGATACACGGTTGTGTGATATAAGTGGCTTAAGGGCGAAATTAAGCTAACGAGTATACTATTTGGTGATTATTAGGATTCATTTAGACTTGTTTTTGCACGTTTGTATTTAAAATGGGGATTATCAGAATAGTCCCATAAAGGGTCTAAACTCAGGTAAAAATACAAGTCAAGCACAGTATATATAAAAATCTCTGGGCGGAGGGGAAGAGGAGGTAGGAGAGAAAGGATTGGTTGAGGTAGGAAGAGGGGGGCTAAAGTCTATGGTTTGAGGCGGAGGAGGAGGATTGGCAATATTGACAAATTAGCAATAATTGGATAATTAGATTAGATAAAAACCAATTAGATAATTAGCAGGCTGGAAGGATAGGGTCAATACAATGTTGCAAAAAGCCCACCTGACATCAGATTAGTTGGCAGAGGATTAGGGGAATGATTATTGTGAATGGGGAGAACAGCACTTAGTAATTAGTTGGGTGACTCAGTAGCGAGCTGAGAGGAGTCGCTACATTGTTGAAAAAGTCTCACTTGGCTTCAGGTGAGCTGGCAGGGGGTGAGGGAAAAAACAATAACGGGGAATGTGAAGGGTAAAGAAAATCGCTGGTCAAAACATCTTCCCCGTAATTCATGTGTTGAAGGATTTCTAATTACTCCAGTGCATCAAGACGGTGGCCTTTCTTCTCAAAGTGTAGAAATTCGGGAGTGAAATCTCTGGTGTGGCCACAATCTCTCAAGTGCTTGGCGAAGAGTGACATGGAGATGTTATTTTTAAAGCAAGCTCGGTGCTCCTTTATTCTTGTTTCAAATCTCCTCCCCGTCTGGCCTATGTATATTCGGTTACAGTCTTTGCAGCGGAGTTTGTATACTCCACTTTTGTGTAGTGGTTCAACGTGGTCCTTTGTGTGGCATAACTTGCCTCAATTAATTTTATTGTAAAAGGCCGGTCTCACTTTTTACTTTGAGAGGATTCTTTGTACTTTTAACTACAAGTGACCAAGAAAAGGGAATCTCCGCCACTTTGGCTGGTTTTCTGTACATGTGGGTGAACTATATATGGATAACTTTGCTAAACAGGACAGTTTCTTACGGTAAAGTTTATCAATTAAATCTTCTATATATCCATTGCTCACTGCAATTTGTTTTTTGATCTTTAGTTCTTTAAGAGTGTTTTCTTTGGACAAGGGGATAGAACATACTCTGTGTATCATGGCGTGAAAGGCCGATAATTTTTGAGCGAAATAGTGGCTTGAATTATGGTGAATGACATGGTCTGTATAACACTATTTTCTGAAAATAGAAAAATCAAATCTATTGTTTTTAATGGTAATAATCAAGTCTAGAAAGTTGAGGGATCCATCCACTTCTAATTCCTTGGTAAAATTTATATGTTTGTCTCTGGAATTGAGGAAATTAAAAAAAATGTCCAACTGTCTGTCAGAACCCATCCAGATGCATAAAACGTCATCAACATATCTATACCAGAGATATGTATAAATACTGTGCTTGACTTGTATTTTTACATGATGATGTTATGCTATAATGATACCTGGGTCGTGAAAATTAAAAAGTTTATGTGGAAAAGTAAAGTGGTTTGATTTATAAAAACGTCAGTGTGAAGATTTTCTACTAAGTTACGCCAGAAACTGTTTTATTTAATAATTGGGAAGTATGAGTTTGAGGGTGTCAAGGAGTTTATCTCTCTAGGAATCAGACTTAACAATGAAAATGACATCCACGGAACTCAACCAAAGGGTGATGGAAGGTAACAAGGCATATTTTACAAATGTAACACTCCTCAAATCAATGTTACTATCAAGGGCCACGAAACTGAAAATCTATAAAATTCTTATTAGACCCATTGTAACTTATGGGGCTGAGAGTCAAAGAAGAACTTTAGAAAATTTGAAAGAGAAATCATAAGGAGAATCTATGGCCCAATTAAAGAAGGAGAGAGATGGAGAATTAGAATGAACATGGAGATAAATGAATTACTAGAAGGGAAAGACATAGTTAGATTTGCCAAATCACTGCGGCTGGCGTGGTTGGGGCATTTAGAAAGAATGGAAAATGACAGAATGCCCAAACTGATACTTAATAGCAAGATGGAAGGTGTCAGAAGAAGAGGTAGACCAAGGAAGAGATGGCTACAGGATGTAGAGGATGACTTGAAGGCAATGGGAGTCACAAGATGGAAGGAAAAAGCAAGAATAAGAACTGAACGGAGGCATATCATAGAGGAAGCCAAGGCCCCCAACCGGGCTGTAGAGCTGCAGATGATGATGACATGAGGATGACTTAACAGTCCAATTGCCATTACAGCATGGTTAATAAATTTAAGCCTGTCATTCGCACTAAGAATTCAGTATTATTTATAAATAATTTTTAATATTTATAATTAAACCTTAGTTATAATAAATTTTATGCATAGATGTCCCTTCTACCACGTCTGTTTTTTTCAATTGAGAGTTTTCAAGGGAACAACCTGTCAACTCTCGTGTAGATTAACTGACATATTGTCGTAAAAATATACTGAGTGGTTAATAAAGAATTATGGTTTGCTGCAGGCATGATTGATAATTTTCAGTGACCGCCACCAAATAATAGCGTTTTTGGAGTTTTGCTTGTTTTTGATGAGGTAACCATGTGACTGAAATAAGCTTTAAAAAAGATAATTGCTTCTCACTGCAACCTTTTTTAAAAACATCGTGGTTGGAAATTGATTTTTTAGATTAACAGGTTCTGTTGTTCTTATAATCTGATTGGCAATAATAATTTTGAGCGTGATGTATTTATTGAATTTATCATGTTTCATTTATTTAGGCTCTTTAACCTCACAGAGGCTCATCTGTCCCAATGTCATTCCATAAAATGCATGTAAAATTAGCTGCTCAAGATTTTATTAATCATGTTGATGCAGGAGAACATCCATTAGGAGAGGCAATAAATGAGATTTTTTTCTTTTTTAATGCAATATTGCTTGTTAACCTAATAGATATGTTTCTTTGGTTCTTGTTGGTTCAAAGACGATTCACTTCTCATTCATTCATACATACGAGTACACCTCCAGGTATGTAATGATGTAATTTAAATATCATCAAAGATATATCTTGCTTCACAAATTGCTACTGAGTGTAAAGAGAGTATTTATTGGTGTAGTACCACAGTTTTTTAACAGTCAGTTGAATTGAGGAAGAGGACTCCTTAGGGAATATTCATGAATACTTCAAATTGGAACTGGTCTTCCGAATTGAAGAAAATCGGATGATCCCTCACACTATAATGGTCTTAACAGAGGAAAGGATAGGCAAAAAATGTTAAATTCAACGATTATCTAATAGGTTAGGTAGGTTTTCTACTAGGTAGGAATATCTGCTGGTTAGGTAGGTTTTGGATAGACACAACTACCAAATAAATATCTACTAAGGAAACATAATGCAGCATCCTATTCTACTCGACAAGCAGAGGAGAGAGCCGTAAGTGGCCTAAGAAAGAAGGACTTCTCTTAGTCCTTTGTATTGCTTTTTGACCGATGTGGGTGTCTCCACTCTATTCACCACATGATTTATCGTGGTGTACCATACATTTTTACTGCTTTTAATATAATGTCGGATAACGTTGCTTAGAATGCATATCACTTTGGGTGTGAATGTAGGGGCGGCTGTGTATTATATACTCAGTCACACCCCATCACTTCCCATTTCCTTGCCCGCGAGCTCTTAGTCTCAAGTTTATGAAGCGATTTCATTGGCTTTGGCCCCCAAGGGAAGTTTGTCGTATTGACCGTGGCGTAGACCCAATATCCGTTAAGGCTTCATTTCCGAAATCACTCGTTGCCAGAAGCCGTCATTGACACCGGAAGGTGATGTAATTACTGTAATTTGACTCCGGGGCTTATCGAGAGTTCTTTTATTTTGAATGTGTTAGCGTAGTTTGGCTACAAGATCTGTCCTAAAATTTGTAGGACTGAGTCGTTAAACAAGAAAATTACGTGTCAAAATTGATAAATTCACGCTACTAGTCTTCCAAGTAGTACCTTTGCGTCCACACACCAGTACCAGCGGGTTGTCCACGCCTCGTAAGCCTTCTGGAAGGCGGCGCCAGGGCACCTGCTAAGCTCCCTCGTCACGGCCTGTTGTAACGCTTACACCGAGCCGTGGTGACGTCCTCTCAGCAGGGATTTGAGGCGGGGGAAGAGGAAGAAGTCTGGTGGGGCAACTCTAGGGTGGCTGAGGCAGATCGAGAAGCCCTTGGGAGATCCGCGTGCGAGTTTCCTTTTGTTCGTCTAAGAGCAATCGCGGCAACAACTTCACACGCACCTTTCCCATATTTCCGGTCACAAATCGGTGCACATCACTTTTATGGATTCCAAGCTCATCAGAAACCATGCGAACACTTTTGTGATCCATTCGCAATAAAGCTTTCACTCTTTCAAGAGTTTCGTCACTTTCTGGAGGTCGAAGGGCGTCCTGAACGCTTGGCGTCATCAACATCTTCTCTCCCCTCTCGAAACAACTTGTGCCACTCAAAAACATCCGATCTACCCATGGCGTTATCACCATAAGCTGCCATGAGCATGCCACGAGTCTCTTTTTCGGTTTTGTCCAGTTTCACGCAAAGTTTGATGGCGTAGCGCTGTTTCACTGACCGATTCATGACGGAGCGTAACTAGGTCACGTTTTAGAGGTTTCGTAAACGAACGATCCGCGCTCTGAAATGGCTGGGAGGCAACTGTCACCGTCCTCCAGTCTTTTCTGAGACTCCCCTCCCTCGAACCCAGCCAGAGAAACCGCCGCTCGTCCGTCCCCGGGAAAAATAAGTCATACTACTTTGCATTCTCGCCATAAATTCCCTGCTATTGCTCTGATCGATGACATTAGATGCAAGATGGTCTTGTCTTTTGTTTTTCTTGATGTGCTATGCCAACGCCACAAGGGCCATCGTCCGGTGCAGGTTATGGGTGGAATTGTTTGATTCTTGGACCTGTGTTAGATACAGGTCCAAGACACTCAAACTTGTACCTGGGCTTGTATTTAATACAAGGCATTGCATGGTCCGGAAGGTTAACTTGACATTCAAGTTTCCACCATTGGCAAACTGGATCTGTTACCAGTAGTGCATGGAGGAGACTGCTGTTACGTATGTCGTAGCCTGATACACGATCATTGACTTGGTCTAATTATTATTGCCTATTGCCTACCTCTTTAATTATTATTAATGTTGTTGTACTTGGTGACAAATCACTCACAAACCACACTAACATCACTTGAAAAAATTGCAATGGAAAACGAGATTATGAAGGGAAAAAACGGGATTGGTTAATTTCAATGCCAATGAGCCACAGTATTTGCAATTTTACCGAAGCATTATTTTTCTGAGTTCAGCGGGGAACTGTTGAACCAGTCCAAAATCGCAATGAGGGACCAGCGAATAGCAATTTAGTATACAGCATTAATCCACGTTGTTTCTGCTATCGATCGGTCATAGTCGAGAAAAATGCGCCTTCGTTTTATTTATCAATACAGAGTTTCTTTCTAAAAATATAGCACTTGGTGAAGCATAATGTCATTAGTGATGAGCCAATCCATTAATTTGAACATGTAAAATATCCTGGATCACTTACTTCAAATGAGGTGCATAAGCAACTCTAACCGTATGTTATTTCCGCAAAAAGTTGAAAGAGCTATCGCAAAAGAGGCTATCGTCGTCAGAATGCCATTCTCGGGGGATATAATTGCGGGGGTGAGGGGAGTAGAGATAATTTTTTTGATTTTAAAAATTTTGGTGGCTTCATAAAGGAACAAAATAGTGTGGCGAAATACCGTGCATTCAATGTCACAGTCATCCGCGGCCGTGCACGATGCGTCACAGCCCAAGGGGTTAAATCAAACACTACGGACTTTGAGCGATCTGGGTTCGAATCCCGGGCAAGACATATGATTTTTACACTCTAAAATTATTGCATTGTAATGTAAATTAAGCGGATGCCTCCATTAAACGTTACCGTCACGACATCTCCCGCAGTTTATTGGATTTTAATCCATAGCCACGTTGAGTAGCCAAGTACTGAGACTTGATCACAGACTAATATGTATATTTTTCAGGTAATTATGTAATTTAATGAATTAGCTTCCCTTATGGGAGTACTTATACTCTAGGGCAAACGTCTAATATTAATTAGGATGGGGACGCTACTTATATTTTAACCTCACGTCGCTAAAAAATGCTGTGGTATGGGGTTAATTACTTAAAAGAGTTCACTTTTAAATTACGTGATCGATGCTCCTTGAAATTGCTTTTAATGGTTTTACTTTCTAAGCGATTCCGCCATCACAACCCATATAGCAGCTCATAATACTTGTCAGAGTGTTTAATTTATCTTGCAAAAATATTTTTTTAAATTGCTCCGAGATTTTGAAATTCAAATTAATTTAAATATTTCACATCTGGTCGCGTGTATAGTAATTTGAATTTGTTGTTTTTAATATATATTGTTATTCTTTCAGTTTAGCTTTTTATTAAAAACATCTTACAAATGCTTTTGTATTGGCAGATGCTTGAAGCATTAATTATTTTATATGCACAATAGTACTTGCTACAGGTTCCACTATAAAAGTAATGCGCATTCTCTGGGAAAATAGATTTATTGATTTGCGCACTTGTGCAAATGATTAAAAGTCTTCAAAATACTCTCCCTCTGCATCAATGCACTTGGGGAGACGTGTCTGCCACGTCTGTAAGGCACCCTGAAACTCCTCTCCACAGGAATGTCTTTCAGGAACGTTGAGTAACATTTTTTTTCTTTTCGATGTTTTCTACGGTCTCCCAATGCTATTCCTTCAACTCCGTCTCTCTTCAGTCGGGCAAAATAAAAAAAAGTGGCTTGGAGGCAAGTCGGGACTGTAAGGTGGCTGGGGGACCACCAGGGTGGTGTTTCGGTCCAGAAAGATGGTAACGAAGAAGGACGCGTGGCTGGGGGCATTGCCATGGTGGAGCTTCACTGTGTCGTACGCCGTCTTACAAAGTCGGAAAACACACTTCACGCGGAGACAAGTCTTCTCGCTGAGACTGCTCGAAGCAAACTGGCGACCGGATGAGTTGGAAGGTCAGATCCTATGGAGTACTAGGTATTGAGTACGAGGAGAAATCAGGAAGTTTGATAAAAATACTGGCAAAGTTGTTTTCTAGTTTCATTGCCACTGAGTCCGAAATAAAGTGCGTGCGACGTTTCTTAAAAGAGTGATACGAGTATAATAGTGGGTCATTTAACGCAAGAATTTCCGGTCAACCTCATTCGATTATAACAAAATAAAGGAATAATTGGACGAATCCTTTCCTGCCATCGTCATGCTTGTTTGGACGTGACCGTACTATTATGAGTTCAGGCGGACCAGGACTTTAGGTCAAATATGCGTGTTTTATATTTACAGCTCTCATAAAAAAATGTGTAAACATAAACTGGAAAATCTAGATGATGATGTGTATCGTATGGCAGCGATTAAAATGCCTGTATTTCGAGCTTGGAATATTATGTGATAGCCTTTGAATAAGATTATTGCTCACTAATTGAGAGGAATATAGAGTACAATCAGGACGTATTTGTCGTTTCGTATATTTCGAAAGGTTGTTTGATGGAGTCAATTGGGAGAAACGAATGAGTATATTGCAGAAAATAGGAATAGATTGGAGGAAAGGAGGCTAATCCACAACCTGTACATTTCTGCTCAGGTGCGAGTGGGGAACGGAGTGTCCGGATGGGCAGTGTTAGGAAGAGGTGTAAGGCAGGGTTGCCCATTGTCACCGGTACTGTTCAACGTATATGTGGAGGAAATGATTAAAGAGGCATGGGAAGAACTGGAGGTAGGAATGGAAGTCGGAGGGCAATTCGTAAAATCGGTTAGGTTTGCTGATGACCAAGCATTAGTTGCTCAGTCAGCCAAGGGGTTGCATGTATTGCTGAGTGAAGTGGAGGTTCAGTGCGATAAATATGGGATGAGGATCAATATCAATAAAAAAAAGGTTATACGATTTTCCAGAAGGAGAAAGGCTAAGTTAAAATTAAAAATTAAAAAGGCTTAATAAGGCGGGTAAAAACTAGAGCAGGTAGGCGAATTTACATATCTCGGAAGTATTTAGGACCAACAGGGTCGAAGTAGTAGGGACTTAAGGAGAAGAATTGCACGAGGAAAAGAGGCTTTCACAAAGAGGGAGTTAATGACAGGGACGTTGAGTAAGGATGTTAGGAAATGGGTCTTCAAAACTTATATGGGGCGTTCCTACGGCGTAATATACGGCGCAGAAACGTGTTCACTGACGCAGGATGATAGAAGTAGCTTGGAGGCTTATGAAATGTATTTGTGGATAAGGTGAAATGGACCGAAAAAAACACGAGGTACGGTGGGTGAGGTACGAGGCTAGGTACGTTGGGCGAGAAGAGGGCTTTGTTGGGAGTTATTCTAAGGAAGCAAGAAAAATGGATAAAGGGCGTATTAATCGGTAGTGAGAGGCTGAAGACTGTAATAGAGGGAGGGGAGATTTTAGATTGGAGGCTTTTGAAGTGTGGGTGGGGAGAAGAATGGAGAAGGTGAAATGGACCGAAAGGAAAACAAATGAGGAAGTACTGGAGATGGTGGGTGGGGAGAAGGGTTTGTTGAGAGAAATCCTATGGAGGCAGAAAAGATGGATGAAAGGCATATTGAGCGGTAGTGGAATGTTGAAGAAGGTAATATAGGAGAGAATGTTAGGCAAACGAGGAAATGGTAGGAATAGGATAGGGATGTTGAATGGGATGAAGGGAGGAAAGAAGTACACAGAGATGAAGTGGGACCAGATGAAAAATTAGGTTGCCGGATTGGGTTTTGTTTGGAGTTACAATATACTTATTTGGTGGTTGTGTCCATCCAAAAACCTACCTCAACCGGTAGATTACACAGGCCTACTAAAAAATTTTTTTTTTGGTGCCGGGAATCTTTGTGTTGATTTTAACTATATTTGTAGAGATGAATCCAAATATGAAATCCGTTTATATTTAACAGCTCTACATTTTTAGATATGGCACATCTTACGATTAGTTGTTTTAATATTTGATATATTCCGGAAAATAATTTTCAAAGTTAAATAAATCTATAAGTATACATGGGAATATATGGTAAAAGAAAATAGGAAAAATATGACAGACTTTGTGAAACGTGCATACTTGGGATATTTTGGTGTTAAGCTTGGTGACCAAGATAAAACATGGGCACCGCATTTTGTGTGTAAAACATGTACTGAACATCTGCGGCAATGGACAACAGGACAAAGGAAAAGTCTAAAATTTGGTGTGCGAATGGTGTGGAGAGAACCTGTGAACCATATTGACGACTGTTATTTTTGCATAGTAAATGTTTCGGGAATTAATCGAAAAAATCGCCACAAGTGGACATATCCAGATTTGCCTTCAGCTAGACGCCCGGTACCCCATTCAGAAGAAATACCGATCCCAATATTTCCGACGTTACCAGATATATCTAAGGAAGAATTTGAGTTACTTGAAAACATTTCTCATTCCATTGACGATAGTGGCAGGGACTACGAGGGGGTATCAACAATTCCTCAACTATTTAATCAAGATGAACTAAGCGATCTTGCTAGAGAACTGAACTTATCGAAGGAAGCATCCGAACTACTTGCATCAAGACTGCATGAAAAGAATTTACTGCAACCCGGTACAAAAATAAGTTTTTATCGCACAAGGGAAAAGGATATGCTACCCTTCTTTACTCAAGAAGACAATCTTACATTTTTTTTAGACGTTAAGGGTCTTTTGGAAAAAATGGACTACTATCACAACATGATGCTAGTGATTGGCGTTTGTTTATTGATAGCTCCAAGCGTAGTTTAAAATGTGTACTTCTTCGCAATGGTAACAGGTTTGGCGCAATACCAATCGCTCATTCAACTAAAATGAAAGAAGAATACGATACAATAGCATTGGTCTTACAGAAGATAAAATACCAGGAACATCGCTGGGTGATTTGTGTAGATTTAAAAATGGTGAACTTTCTTCTTGGGCAGCAAAGTGGCTACACAAAATATCCTTGTTTCTTGTGCCTCTGGGATAGCAGGGACAGACAAAACCACTGGATTAAGAAGGAGTGGCCTAAGAGAGAAAACTTGTTTGTTGGGAAAGAAAGCATCATTGCTGAATCTTTAGTTGAAAGAGAGAAAATCATCTTACCGCCTCTACATATTAAACTAGGCTTAATGAAGCAATTTGTAAAGGCTCTTGACAAGGATGGACCATGCTTCGGCTACTTAAGACTAAAGATGCCACATATAAGTAAGTATTGAAAAACTTAAAGCTGGTATTTTTGAGGGGCCACAAATCAGACAACTTACAAAGGATCCTGTTTTTGTCGAGTCAATGAATGAGGTTGAAAAAATTAGTTGGATGTCATTTGTTGAGGTCATAAAACATTTTCTAGGTAATCACAAAAATGAAAATTATATTGAGCTGGTAAACATTATGCTCAGTAACTCAGTAACTACGGCCAATCAAGTTATGCATTTGGGGGTAGTTCTAATACCAAGCCTTTTATGGTGAGCAACTATCAGAACAATATGCGGATCCGCTTTAAAGAAACTTTTATGACAAGAACCCAAGTGTTACATTTCAGTTAGATGATTAAGGCTTGGAGCCCCTTGAAATACGAAGAGAACAAGAAAGATTTTAACGTTTAGAATGATTCAGAACCAATGAGATTAACGACAATACTTTAGGAATTATAATGGTCCCACACTACTTGGGTAGATCAGACCACAAAGATAAAATAAGGGAGAGAGATTCCATTGTACAAATAGATTCAAATACTCATTCTTTTCCAGAAAAATCAGAAATCATAATTTATGGGTTTTGCATGCGGTTTAATTGTTAAGTACGGGTGGTAATTTAACTATCCCCGCCCTTGCGGCGGCTTGCGGCGTTCTAGGTAGATGTAAACTTAATAATAATTTTTCATAATGCTAGATAGAAATTGGCGGGCGTAATTCTGGTGTTGCGACAGAGCAAATTCTCGTGCAACTGGATAATTCAAGTTTTTTACATCCTTTTTTTATGATGTTCTATTTTCCTCCTCTCTGGAAAAATATCTGCTGAAATCGGTACCTTTAGGAAAAATCTCATTCTACTGCGTAGGTGATTGTTGTAAATGTCGGAGTTCCTTCTTGAAAACAATAAACCCATCGAGAAGGGGAGATTTTTTTGTATATCCAAATCCAACGATGCATCTAAATGCTCTATGAGAACAATATATGTTATTACCGTCCATAAATCTTGAATATAAATTAAGAAAGTAGAGGTAAGAGTGTCACTGCTTGACGAAATCACTTTTGATTTAAAGCGAGGAGGCCTTTAAAGGTAAATCCTCTCTTTTTGATGAGCGTGGATCCGGTCACGCCAGTAATCAAAGGATCTCTTGAAACTAACTGACCAATTTCCTCAAATAGAATCGTTGTGTCATAGTTTACTTCCCACGAAGTTCTGAAAACTCACTTATATGCATTAGGTTTACCTCTGCAAGGTTCACTCTTAACTTAACAAGGTCTGTTAAGATCCAGCCATCTTGAGAAAGTGGACTAGTTACCGAACTCAAACTTAGATTTTCCTATGATACGTAATTTGAGGAGCAATCATGGGGAACCATGGGAAAATCACTGCGGATTTGGAGTCGAAACTGTCGAAGATTGTTCAAATTTATGCTGACCAATATGTCTCTATGTCTTGGGTTTGGCGTAATTAATTCGGTTGTTTCTTTAGCTTGGCTTTCTTTGTCGTCCTCTGCACAAAACGGGGTTTAAGATTATTTAGCCAGTGATATTGACAATTCTCGTATAAATAGTATTTATATATAAAACATGAAATTAATTATATCTACAAAACAGTCTGAACTATTTAATGAAACGACAAAGACGACCTCCAGAGTGCTGAAAAACATGACTGTTGATCAACCTTAGTTATCTTACCAAAGTTTGATAAGAGAGAGTGCAGCTTATCTTGAAACAAGCCCTCAGTTTTCCCCTATAAAATTGACACGGGCAACTTTTCCTCTGCCAACGTTTGTTTTCCTAACTAAGTAAGGTGTCCCGAAAATCAAAAAAATTCATTGAGCTTGAGTAGTCCGAAGAGGTCATCCTAGGCCGGTGACCAAGCTCAAAACTCTGTAGGCTGCCACGCCGCTTTATTTGGCAAACTCCCGCAATACGTTGAATGAATGAAAATTACGTTTTACAGTAATTATATACTACTTGCATAACTACAGAATCCACTTTTAAAGTAATGCACATTATCTGGGAAAAATAGATTTATTGGTTTACCTACTTGTACTAATGCTTGAAATTCTTCAAAATATTCTCCCCCTGCATCAATACCCTTGCGAGGACGTCTGCCACAACTGGAAGGCAACCTAAAACTCATGTTGTGTGCATGATTTTGGATGTTTCCCACGGTCTCCCAATGCTTTCTTTTCAGCTTTCTCTTCATTCGGAGAAACAAAAAAAAGTCGCACGCAGTCAAGTCGGGACTGAAAGGGGGCTAGGGGACCTCCGGGGTGGTGTTTCGGTCCAAAAAGTCGGTAACAATGAAGGACGTGTGGCTGGGGGCATTTTCATGGTGGAGTTTGACCGTGTCGTGCGCCGTCTTACGAAGTCGAAAAACACACTTCACGCGGAGGGACGTCTTCCCGCTGAGACTGCTTGTAGCAAACTGGCGATCGGCTGAGTTGGAAGGGCAGACCCTTCACCAGATTTACCGACCGTTTTTACCGCGCTTATATTGATAATTGCATGCACTTTACTTTCATAACAGTCCATGCATTTTAGCCCATTAATACCCGCGGTGATGGCATTGTCGCGGACATTTGTGAATACGCTGCAGAATTTTGAGTCGGGAATTTGATTCGTTGAAATTCGGTTAATATCCTTTTTAGAAGGGAATTTCAATTTACGAGATCTCGTAGACATTTTAAATATTGGCGGAAAAATAAATGAGATTGAAAAAAATTAATTTTATTCCTCTCAAAAGTATTAGAACCAATAATAGCGATGCGCTCTTGTGATCGCTTTTGGGAGTTATTACTCGATTAAAGCTACTACGGAAAGAGAAAATATATTGAAAGAATGGCGATAGTTGACGCATTTAGAGACATAAAACCGTAAGATATCAGAGTGCGAACTGGGCTGAGCTTGTATGTTTTGAACGAATGCTTGGCGTGTGTTCTCTGGTGCTGCTAACCAGAAATTGGAAGTCTTCTGCATCGGACCATTCTGGCACTGGAGGATGACCTATGACCCATTTCACGGGTCGCCGAGATTTATTCGTCGAAAACTCGCGCCGGGGCGCGATATGCGAGACCTCTTTTTAATTCCTGTGAAAAATGCGCGGGCTTTGTGGGTTGATGGGGCGTTGTGTGGGAGGCACGCCGAAAGGGGAATGTTGTCGGCGGGAGAGAGAGCGCCTCGCTCCGCCGCCGGCGATGCGCTAGCGGGAAGACTGCGTAATATGAGCAGTTGATGATCCGGTGCTTACGTCGGAATGTCGAAAAACATCGGAACGCTCCCTCGTCAGCTTTCTAAAGTTAGTGACGGGCTCTGATGCCAGACAAACTTATAAAAAAAAATTAAATGAACCAAAGAATTACACTCATAATGTAGAGTGTATGGTAAAAAAAATTACTTGGCTTCTAAAGAAGATCGCGAACCGTCTGATTGGATCTTTGTGGATGGGGATCTTCGAGATAAATTGCGAGAATATTGCCACAGGTGAGATCTCTGGAAATTGCCGATGATTTAGGTCGAAATTTTTCTGAGATGGTGCGGAAGATATTATCAGAACAGCTGATGGAATGAGAGTTTGTGGATTTGATCACAGATATCCACCTTTGATTTGGCGAGCAACTACCACCGTCGTTTGAAGTCAAATGCATCCCCTAAAGTTGGGTAATCCTGATTCAACTGCACGAAATTGCTCAAATGACAATTTCTCCGTTTGATTTACGACTTTCTCTCTTTCCTCGATTTGATATAAAAATGAAAGTGTGACCAACAAAGCGAGGGCTTTTAAACAAATGATCGGGATAAAAAAAGAGAGGAATTCAGAAGCCGCGTTTGTCTTGCGGGGTTGCTTGCAATAAAATTTGGCGCACGTCTACGTTTTAAAGTTTCAATTTCGACCGAATGAATGTTTCTCTCCAAAATGAGGGATAATTTCAAAATGCATCATCATCAGATAAAGCTAAATATTCACTCTAAATCTGGGTAAGAGTAGGAGGTCTTCACGAAATCGGGAAATATGGCTGTGAGGTTCCAGGGAGTAGTCACTTATAACTTCGCATATTTAGCACGACTGATACTATAATTGGAGTACTGCTTACGTAGTGCAGGCATTTTTATTATGGACTAGAGTGAAACGAGAAGATTGTGTTTCGTTTGTACTTTAATCATATATTTAGTTTTGCCTACTCATGTCGTCTTATTATTTTAAGGTCTTTATTGAGACGGGGCTATACTATATTACTCCCTTCTTCCCCATTGCATTACATTGAAGTCAATCACATACACCCATGCCCTAGGTGGAGGAAAACCCACTTAGGGCGGACTCGAACCTGCGACCCCTGGGTTGGTAGTCGAGGACGTTATTCCGCCGCCACCAGGGCCTGCGAATAGGTCTCTTGGGGGCAAAAATAAATAGGGACAAAAAATTATCAAATTTTTGGTAAAACTTAAATTAAACCAGTTACGTTTTCGCTAATGTTGTGAACTAAATTTTCGGGTTCTTGCAAATTGTGAGGCAACGTACCTTCCGTACTGCACACCATCACATCTTCATCCCTTTCACACACAGGGACCACAGCATCGAAGTCGAATTCGTCGTCAATATTGAAGTTGGATAGAAAGTCGAATTGGATCGTGTGCAGCGTAGAGGAGCTAGATTTGTAACACGTTGTTATGATAAACTTAGCAGCGTATCCAAAATATTAGAGGAGTTAGGTTGGGGCTCACTCTATGGAGCGTAGGTTAAATTACTGATTGCATAAATTGGAAGGACGTTTCTTTAGCAGTGATCTTGAAAATGTTTTATTAGCCCCATCGTAATACGGTAGGAGAGATCATGTCAATAAAATTTGAGAGATTAGGTGTAGAACAGATTTAAGATGTCATTTTTTCCACGAACGATAAGGGATCATAATAACAATGTCCGATCACAGCAGAGGTGATAATATTCGGGTCAAAATTAGTCTGGTGTGTATTCACCCCCTGCCACAAATCATATCGGTGGTTTGCAGGGTACTTAAAAAACTCCAAATATGATTCTCTAGGAACACGTGAAGTATCAATTCCTGCAAAATTAATTTAATGAATTATTTTTGAAAATTCGTTAATTTGATCTCCAGAGACCCAAGGTACGCACTGCTAGTGTTATAATATCCATTGGAGTTGCGATTCACTCGTAGATCTTTGTTAGTCATTAGTTTAACTCTCTTAACTTTTTCATTTGTATGCTTCAGCAATTGTATTGAAAATTATTCTCTTTGCTCCAGATGTGGTGGAAATTTATGTAAAAAGCGTGGTAACCGGAAATGATGCGCGCTCGAGAAATTTGTAGCTCATGAAACCACAAGCACAGTATTCAACCCGAAGGTCGGTTTGGCAGGTGATGGTAGAGCTCACCCAGTACTAAGCCCTACACGGCGTGTGAAATTCACACATGGACCTTGTGCTACGTATTGTTTCCAAGGAAGATCTGGTTAGAGAATAATCACACAGCACACTTCCGGTGGCCAGGTAGACTTGTCCGGGAATCGAACTACGGTAGGACAGCCCGGAAATTGAACCCGGGCCCTCGTGTCAGTAGACCAACGCTCTACCCCTGGACTACCACGGCCCCTTATCGATTGTCCGACAAAGTTTACAATCTGAGTGCTATTCTTTCCGATCTTAATATTCTAAAATTGTAGTACACTTAAAAAAAAACTAACCCTCATTTTCAAATAACCTTAACTTCTACGAACCGAAGCCAGGGAAACAGCCCTGGGGGTATAGAAAATGGCGTTCCTGAAACACGCAATGTTGTTTATTTGGAATACTATATTTGTTGGCGGTGTTTTCATGGACATATATATATATATATATATATATATATATATATATATATATATATATATATATATCTGGGAGCAATAATAAACAAGTAAAACGAAAGGTTTTATTAATGGAGTAACAGCTCTCGTTACATAAATTTAACAAGGAAACAACAGATACAATAAATTTTGCATCACATTTCGAAATGGAACATTCAAATGTTTTTTAAGGGTCAGGTTTATAGAAAATTTCTTGTGAATAACCAATAAATGGTCATAATTATATTTGCGAGCACGTCAGGTCTTTATCGCGGCATCGAGGAAACTAATTGTCACAATCTTTAATTCATATTGTAGACGTAATCGTTAAAAATGTGAATGATCTAGTTTTGGTCTGAAGATATTTGTGTATTTTATTAGGAAGATGTGACAAATTGGCTGTTTACCAAGTTGCAACATACATTATATTTACATTTATTCATAAAAATTCATATTAAATTTATATACATGGTCCATTTTGAAAGCAATGCGCATGGTTTAATTTTGACGCGACTATCCACGGCAGCGCGGTAAAACCAGTCGGGAAATGTGGTGGGGGGTGTACCCTTCCAACGCAGCCGGTCGCAAGTTTGCTTAGAGCAGTCTGTGGCGCCTACTACCTCGAGAAACATCGCTAAGGGAGCAATGCGACGGCAGTTCTCTAAAGAAATTGAAATGGATTTAATTTACATCATTCCTTCTCCGAATTTTTCCGCGCGTTGTCATCGGCCTAGTCAGAGAATTAGACATCGCCTCGCTCCTCTTCTTAGGTCTCATTTTCTTCGCCCTCGTTTTTAATTCTGAGCGCATACTTTCTCAGCTGAGACCTTGGCTATGGCAGTGTTGAAGAATCGTCCCGAAATTTTTAAGAAATCTCGTTTACAAAAATAAATCACCTCGTATCGTAGCTGAACCGTCCTCTGATGAAAAAACGTGATAGTATAAATATTTTTCAAGACGTTTAAATTACACTACAGTCATTCGAAGACCTTGCATTTTTCATTTGTTTCATGGTAATGCGATTTGTCACGGATATGTTTTTTGTCGAAACAAACGCAATGAATGAGCAGGAAAACAATATTCGGCCACTTTAGGAAAAGAAATGCTTTTGGAGAGACTCACGAATATCAATTTTTAATAAGTGGAAAACAACAGAATTTAAGCTACTCAATACGATATGGGGTTAATATGTAGTATCGTCGACCCTATCTTAAATTGAGATAACACGTGACGTTGCGATAATAGGCAAATAAATGGTCAGTAGAGGTCTATAATTAATGCTACAGGAAGCTTATGACGAGTGTGTTCTTCCAAATAGTGCAGCTGGAAGATGATTTAAAAATACTTAAAGTGGGGAAACAATGCATTTCAAAGGAAGTTGGACCCAGGAACTTCGGTCGTTGCTCACACGGAAGATAATATTAATATTGCTGCTACCATTGTGAGATAATATGGTCAAAGAGGACAAATGTGAACAGTCGTTTGCATATAATTAGCTTGTAGGGAAAATCACTTCATAGCAATCAGACTTGTACATATTTTTCATTGCAAGGTGAGCCTGGGTAGTATCAGTTTAGAACAACTGGAGCTACTGTTGTATCATTCCAGAAAACAAGATGGCGTATTTCACAGAAGGCATTTTGTACACGTACGTATTTAAATTATCGAGGGATATAGTAAAACTTATGAACACTTCCGAAAAATTCTGTTTCTTTGTTTCATTTATGGAATTAGAGTTATTTTGTTTTTCTTTGGTTTAGGTGCGTATTTGAAAGATATGTTACAGGTCAGGAACTGAGTTGCACAATTGTTCTTTAATTTCAGGTATCACTCCGTCAACTTTCCGTGAAAATTTACCTAAGGAGGGAAAATTTTCAGTTTTCCGAAATTTATTTGAATTGCTCCTTTGAAGCGTTGATTAATTTTAGAAATCTCTTCTCAAACAAGTCTGCTTGGACCTTATGAGGAAGAAGTCGTGTCAAACTGTCAGCATGCTTAATTGAGCTGGCCACGTGCAGAATCTCAAGGTGGAGGTTATGATGCTATTCAGTGTGTACCATATCATTACATTACGTAATTTAGAATGACCTTTCAATGTTTAAAGCGTTGGACTGTTTTCTTGAGGTTCGTCAGTTTCAGGATTCTTCGTATCGGCCTTCGTCATACATCGGCGTGTTGTGTAGTGAAGAATCATTACAGGAATTATGTGTAGTTCACCTTCTATCTTATGCAAACTCGAGAAATTCTTTGCCAAACACGTCTGCCTAGCCACTCAGGTAATGACGTAACGTAAAACTGGCAGCATTCTCGGTTATGTTAGTCACATACCCCTCCTAGTAGTCCATGGCACTTGCTCACATCGAACCCATGGAACTTCATGACAGTAAGTACACTACGCGTATGACTTTTGATATCTCGGTATGAATGTTTGTCGATGTTATTAACTACAGGGAGGGGCAGAATGGACTCCCTCATTTGACGAATGAATGGTAAAAAAAATAATTAAAAAAATGCGTTTATTGGCATTAACTAGGAGGAAGTTTTATCGTAGAAACGTTTTTTTAGAACAATGATAGTGTGTTGGTGACGCAGTGAGCGTAGTCGTCTAGAGATGAAGCGCATTTTCACCTCTCCGGCTCAGTAGCATTTTCGTTACTGGGCGACTGGCAACCCTTGCAAACCTCACCCAAGACCTCTTCATATCCCGGAAGTGATAGCTTGGTGCCCTGTGTCCTCCATAGGCGTTATTGGGCCTTGCTTTTTTGAATCTCCAGTTTCAACTGTTACTGTGAACTCTTTGCGCTATTGTGAGATGCTGGAAAAATTTTACTTGGCAAAATGAATGATTATGGTGGGCAATATGGCCTTTTGGCTTCAACAGATGGTGCCATGGCTCATACCGCCCGTCGTTCACGCCAAATCCTGCGAGAACAATTTCCCGGCCGCCTGATCTCCTCACGAAGGGATGTTCCATGGCCACCTCGCTCCCCGGATTTGAGCCCACGTGATTTTTGTCTTTGGGAATATCTCCAAGCTGAGGTTTGCAAAGTTCAAATAAGTACCTTGGAAGATCTTAAGGAGGCTATTGCGGATGTCATCGCTGGAGTAACGCAAGATATGCTGCGAAGAGTTTTCGAAAACTTTTTCGAACGACTGAACATGTGCATCGCTCACCAAGGTCGTCATCTGGATGAAATTATTTTCAAAAACTAATAAAAATGAAATGGAATTGGCAGTTGAAATGGCAGTTTTCAGAAATAAAAACGTTTTTAAAATTATCTTGGTTGTTTCATTTACAATTAATCCGTCAAATCAGATTGTCCATTCTGTCTCACTCTGTATTTTCCGCGTTGTCCCGCGCTGCCTATTGTTTCTTATCCCTGTCCTGCGCTTTCCTGCCACTGAGTAATAAGTGAAGGAAGCCGTTTAAATGATCATAACTATGGCATCTGTACTATTCTCCAGAAGGAAATACTTAATCACGATAGAAATGTAAATTTTACATGAGGCATGGAAATTAATTTAATGTGCTAGTCAATACTTTGAGTCACACGTTGTAGGTCCCGATGCAGCACCAACGGTGACGTAATGACGTTAAAAAGGGCGCCGTTATGGTTACGTCAGATATGTTTCGTTCGCATCCCTCTTCTCTTTTTGGATACCAGTCATTGTCGACATAATATCGCCCCCGTCATTGGCTCGATGAGGAAGACCTCATTCCTATTGCCCCATTTTCTCATGGCCATTGCCCGAGACGAAATCCATTTAGCATACTCCTCCGGTCCCGATTCTCCATGCCTTTAAACGAGACCTTTTTGCTCCCGGCGGGCTTTAGACGCGCTTGCAGAGAGAGCATAGTGAGTTCAGTTTCTTCAAAAGTTTTGATTGGATTCAGAGAAGGGGATGATGGATCCTAAAATATTTGTCCAATGTCTGTGGCCAGGCTCGTCGAAATATTAAATAAATCTTTTTTCCAGTCGTTCTTTTTGTGGGAATATGATTCATCCTCCAGTATCAAATGGAAATAGGAGTCCAATTTCCTTTATCACATATCACACGGCTTGGGTGCAGCCGAGTGTGCTTAGAGAGGCATGCCAGGGTTCGATTCCGTGGGCAAGCCTCTCTGGGCACCTGCAGCTTCATCCAAGCTATGTGATTTTTCGGGTACCAGATCTTCCTGGGAAACCATAACCGGCACGGGGAAAGGAGCTGGCCCCCCTTTATACCCTTATAATGTGTGAATTTCACACACCATATAGTAGGGCTTACTATTGGGTGAACTCTACCATCACATACTAAACCGACCGTCGGGTTAATTACTGTGTTTATTTTAATCATACATATTGTTATCGTTTCACGTCGATGATTCTATCAATGTAACAAAGATTTATTAGGAAACTGATCTATGATTTTAAAATTACAATGAAAATTCTGTAGACAGGAAAATTTATTGTCATTGTAAACGAAGATCATTAATCAATCATTCTTATCAAGGTAAACTGTGGTTTTAATATAAATGTGATGAAAAGGTCAAAGAGAAATGTAATCTGTCGTTGGTTCGGCCTTATTTATAGAATATGCTGCAAGTATTATATGGGATCCTGACGAAGTTGAATTGAATGACGAATTGGATCGCATTCAGCGTAGAGGTGCTAGATTTGTGAAACGTTGTTATGATAAACTTTGTAGCGTTTCCTAAATATTAGAGCAGCTAGGCTAGGAATCACTCTATGAAGCGAAGGTTAAATTACAGATTAAATCTCTTGCATAAATTGGAAGGACGTCTCTTTAGCAGTGATGTTGAAAATTTATTATTGCCCCTATCTTACCACGGTAGGAAAGATTACGTCAATAAAATGAGAGAGATTAAGTGTAGAACAGATATATTAAGATATCATTTTATCCACGAACGATAAGGGATCAAAATAACATTGTCCGACCGCGGTAGGGTCATATTCGGATCAAAATTAATGTGGTGTATATTCACCTCCTGCCATATATCCTAGCGGTGGCTTGCAGAGAACTATGTACTATATAATTAATAATGATTTCATAAATAGTAAATTAAAATATGTATCGCATTTACCCTGATTTATTAAAATTGCCTTGGAAAATGTAAGGGTATCATATATTTGATTGAAAATAAAAGGAATTGACAAAAATATGCCCGTGTGATTGTTTACAGCGTCTTGATCATAATGTTGCAAACTGCAGGTAGTTACCGCTCTTAATAGCCGTCCTATGCTTGAATCGGTGGTTTTTTGAATAAGATCCCATGGGCTAATCATGGGGTGGGGGAGCATATCATAAGCGGGGTGCATTTATCTGAATCGTGGTTGTTAGTATAATGAATACGTACTTTGTGACCAAAATCGTAGGTTCGAAGATATCTTTAGTTGGGTCGTTTTCTTCTTATTAGATCGCTCACTGTGGAATTGAGTGGTTTTATGGAGAGTGGCTTGATGTTTTCATAGCCTCATATCATGATACTGCAAAAATGTTTAGGACAGCAAGGTCAAGACCCAAATATTCTTTCGTTTGCTCCTGATGTATTCGTGATGAGAAAAAAGAAGGGCTAGCCAGTTTGGGAAAGGGAATCCGAATATTACATAACATTTAGTCGCTTAAAAAGAATATATTTTTCAATGAAGGGAAAGATGTAATAGAATATAAACTGGAGAAATTAATCGAGGCCAGTGGAGAAATTCCATTCGTTTGATGTGCTCCTCTTGAAAGACGTAATTTGGGTCGCGCTTTTTAAATTCAAGAAAAAATATTTCGTGTCTAAACTCTTGCCTAAACTGACGTCTTAATGATTACTAATGCGAGAGGATTAAAAAAAATGAGAATCGCTGAATTAAAAAAAATTTTTTTTGAATAATCGGCGAAAGGAAAATTTGTGTGATACGCAATTTTGGAATTCCCATTTGAAAATGATGATATTTTAAAAATAGATGTGAAACTAGATCATGTTTTTGGTATGCCGTGAGGGTGTGAAGGTCTAAAATGAACAGGAAAAAATTAAAACTATAAAAGTGACGAACCAGTGGCTGTGGCCAGAGGGACAAGGGATGGTTCGTAAAATTGGCCTTTCAGATTCCGACCACTGATTAATCCATTATGAAGTTTTATTCATGAACAAGATTACTCTCTGTAGTTATTGATTTCGATTGATCTGGCAGATTGAATGACTAGGCGTTACCCTCACTCACGACACCTATCCTGGGTGAAACCGATACTACGGAGAATTTGTGGACAAGCTAGGAATAATTAGGATTTATTAAAAAAGTACTTGGTGAATGTGATGAAAACGTCAAAGAGAAATGTTATCTTTCGCTGGTTAGGCGTCATTTATAGAACATGCTGCGTGTGCTATATGGGATCCTCACGAAGTTGGATGGATTGCCGAATTGGATCGCTTGCAGCGTAGAGGAGATAGATTTGTGAAACGTTTTCACTATTGACTTAATAGCGCATACAAAATGTTAGAGCAGCTAGGCTGGGAACCACTAATTGGAGCGAAGATTAAATTACAGATTAAATCTCTTGCATGAATTGGAAGGACGTCTCTTTAGCAGTAATGCTGAAAATGTATCGTACTACGCATCATACTCGCATCATAGTAAGACAGCAGGGATAACATAAATAAAAATAGAGAGATGAAGTGTTGAATAAATATATTTAAGAAGGCAATTTATCCACGAACTATAGGGGATCATAATAACATTGTACGACCGCGGTAGGGTCATATTATGGTCAAAATTATTCTGGTGTGTATTCACCCCCTGCCACACACCCTAACGGTGTCTTTTAGGATACTAAATAAGTAAAAATAAATGTTCTCCTGCGCCCAAGGTTTTCGACGAAAGTTGCTTTTATCGACTTAATGCACCAAAAGTTAAGATTTTGTAATTTAATGACGTTTTTATCTTGTACACACATTATTATGCGATTCATTGTCTTCGGGTATAATGTAGGCAAATAGAATTTGTTGCGATACTTGGAATTAGGGAAAAATTTGTCAGAAAATTAAGGGGTAACCTGATGATATCTCATTGGTTGTAATAAGTTGTACTCTATTATTAATTAACTTGTGGATAGTAACGAATTTTATCTTAATTTTGTGTCCAATAATCACACGGTTTGAGGTTGTACTTAGGTCCTGACGAAAAGCGACAAATTAAGGAAAAGATTATGATAAAATGAGTTGCGTTTGGCAATATCAAAAAGCAAGGGCTGGAAAATATGATGCTTTTACCCCTTGGTGAATCCATATATCCAACGTATAAGTTTTTGCTTAAAATTCCATACCTAGACAAATGTCAAGGTGAGAATTAAATAATTTCTTTTCGACTAAAATACCTATAGAGGCAGCATTATAATGACATCATTTAACGGTGTATGAGGAAATTACTAATATATATGGTTCATTATGACAGTAATGCGCATTCTTTTATTGTGACATGACTATCAATGGCAGCGCGGTACAACCGATCGGGGAATGTGTTAATGGGTGTGCCCTTCCAACTCAGCCGGTCGTCAGTTTGCTCCGACACGTCTGAGCGGAAAGACGTGCCTCCACGTGATGCGTGTTTTTCGATTTTGTGAGACGGCCCACAACATGGTCAAGCTCCACCATGGCAATGCCCCCAGCCACACGTCCTTCATCGTTACCTAATTCCTGGCCCAGAGGACCCCACCCTGGGTAGTGTCCCAGCCCCCTTATAGTTCCGAATTGGCTCCGGACGGCGTTTTTCGTTTCTTCGACTAAAGAGAGAGAAAGCTGAAAGCATTGGAAGACCGCGGAAAACCAAATCTAAAAGAATGTTACAACGTTCCTGAGAGAAATTCCCGTCGGGGAGTTTCTGGGTGCCTTCCAGGCTTGTCAGACACGTCTTTGATTGAGTATTGATGCAGGGGGAGAATGTATTTCAAAGAATTTCAAGCAATAGTACAATTACGTAAATCAATAAATCTATTTTTCCTTTTTTCAAACTTACAGTACTTTTGTAGTAGACCCTGTAACTTGCTCAAAAGATAGCATGTCAACACAGTTTTAATATTTAGATAAACGTCTTTATTGGGAGCTGTATATTATCGTAGCGTGTCTATAATAGGAGTTGTAGACAGTGCCTGATGTCAATAATATATAAATTATACGTAATTCTACCATCTAGAGGGCATACGTATAAATACGTGTACATTCAAAGAAATGCCACGACAGTAAGTTTTAACGGAGTCATCCTGTAAATGCGTATTAAAATGCAGCGATTTCGGAGTGTAAAAATCATTCGCCTTGACCGAGATTGAAACCCTGATGCCTCGATGTCCGACCGAGTGATAAAGATACCTATTTGAGGCAGCTATGCAGAAAAAAGGAAGAGTCCATGAGTTTTGGTCACGCTTAATGCCCAATATTGCAGTGCATGACTTTGTAAAAATATCGGCAAACGGTGTTTTTTACGAAGTGAATCGGAAGGAACTGAAAAAATGTATTCCTGTTTTTTTAGAAACATAAAAATCCACAAAATTTCCAGTCTCTCTCCTTGAGAAGAAGGAGAGGGAATATGATGCATTTGTGGACATTATATTTGATTGCACTTCTTATATCAGCGTTAGCCGTGCGTATGTTACCAAGTGTTTTATTCATAGCCTTCGCCTGAGCAAACTTTCCAGGTTGGATAAAAATTGCATCCTTTTCAGGTGGTTTCACAGCTTGTCACGCTAATAAACATCATCTTTTAAATCTTGTCTACCGCCAAGAGGATTTTTACTGTCTCAGCGGAGTGGCTCCATTTCGCCATTTATCTCGGGAAAAGTCGATGTGACTAAATTGTGAGTCGGATAGGATAGGTGCGCACTTTATAGACTTTTAACACTCTACTGTTTCGCAATGATTTCAGATCCAGGACATGGTTAATCTTTAATTTTTGCATCCATTATCTTTGGAAATTGAGTCGTTGCTAAGGATAATACTAATAATTTTCTCAAATACAATTAAATCCACCGTCGCCAAAACCCTTGGATCTACTTAAAAAACACGAGAAACGATAGGAAGAGTTAAATTAATTCGAAACGCATTCGTTTTTAATTTTCATCTTTTTAAAATAAATGCTACGATGTAGAAAATGGCAACGCTGGAATCATTCAGTATGTGATCTTCTCATAGTAAACAATTAATTTAGATATTATTTAAATAACAATTGTAATTTAGATACATTTTTAAAAAAGCCCGAATCTTTTGTGGGAGCCAATATGTCACGGTGTTGATTAAAATCTTACAAGGTGAAGAAAACACCACGGATCAAGTGGCGTGGAATGATCCAGTAGTCATTGCATGGAATGCAATGCAGTACACCCAGTATTTATATTTAACATCCAGATGTTTCCCAGTAGTGAAAAAGCTACGCGATTTGCTGCTGACCTTGGCTACTAGACGCCTCACCAAGTTACGCGCGTCCAGTCTTTCAATTTTTTTTCTCGTGAGCGCGCCAAGGTGAAAGTTATAGCATGGACGTGTGTTACGCTAGCGGGAAGCCTTTCTCAGAGAAGAAAGTCGAATATGGTGCTCATCTTTAAAACAATACGATTTTTGGGATTAGTTCCTTTGCGGTTGAGTATATCATTTTAAATCCTCATTATTTCTTTGATTTTTAAGAAATTGGGTAAGCTGAAAGTAAAAACCCACAAGGAATGCCGGAAAATAATGGTTTGTACTTTACTGTTTGGTTTATTTTTATTTGGAGTACATTATTATATGACTGCGAAACTTGCATATTGGGAAAGAGGGAAAAGGTTCGGTTGGAAGCAATGGAAATGTAGCTTTGGAGAAGGATTTCAAGAACAAGATGGACGGACGAGAAAAGCAACATGGAAGTACTGAGAGAAATTGAAGGGGAAAAATATTTAATAAATGAGATGGAGAAAAGGAAAAGCAAAGTTGTTGGACATGCTATCAGATGTAACAACAACTAAAGCACACCTTTCGTCTGGCTCCTAACCTTCGACCTATCTGGCATGGGTGACCCTTCCAGGAGTAATTTTTATTACTCCCGCCAGCACAGCTCTAGGGGTCATCGGAACACACAAGCCCTTCCACCACGACAAGGTTGTAGTCAATGGGAGGGATATATATATATATTGTTAGGTAATATTCAGGTTAAAGTAGGTTTTTGGATGGACACAACTATCAAATAAGCCTATTTGTATAGGTAATTTGTAACCCTAAACAAAACCCAATCCAGCAACCTAATCTACATCAGGTCCCTCTTCATCTCTGTGTACTTCTTTCCTCCCTTCATCCCGTCCAACATCTCTATCCTGTTCCTGCCCTTTCCTCGCTTGCCCAACGTTCTCCCCTCTATTACCTTCTTCAACATCCCACTATTGCCGCTCAATACGCCTTTCATCCATTTTTCCTGCTTCCATAGGATTTCTCCCAACAAACACCTCTCCTGGCCCACCATCTCCTCTACTTCCTCATTTGTTTTCCCTTCGGTCCATTTCACCTTCTCCATTCTTCTCCACACCCACATTTCAAAAGCCTCCAATATCCTCCTGCTTCAGTGATCACGTTTCCGCGCCGTACGTAACTATACTCCATTTTAAAGTTTTCACGAGCCTTTCTTTAACATCCTTAGTCAACTGCCTTGTCATCAACTCCCTCCTCATTGTGGGAAAGCCTCTTTGCCTAGTGTAACAGCAATTCCAAAAAGGAAAAACGAAAAAACCAGTTATGCTCATCAGAAATTGGAATCAAGAAAACGAGCGACGATCTACATTGAGATAACTTTAAGAAATTGATATTAAAGACAACAAATTATAACTTTGCCGTAGGTACTGCAAGATCCAAATCTGTTAACCTGCTATGAAATAGTACGCTATTGTATTAAGTGATTCGAAAACTATCTGGTTTACTCGGCTGATAGTTGATTCCCACCACTAATGGGAACGCGCTGTTGCGACGGTCGATGAATCTTGTATAGTTGGGAGGCTCAATGGAAAGTGGTAAGTGATTCGAATGAAAATGTCACTTTTGGGGTCACCTGCGTCGTTAGCATACGAAGCATTGACCGTCGAACCTCTCGACAGAGAATACTGATGTTTAAGCCCTCATTAGTGAAGTCTCCTTCTTTTCAAAGCATTGTGTAATCAGTGAGGCACAGGTATTATACTACAACTCTGGCAAAAGAAGAATGCTTTAAGAATTTAATGACACTATCGTATTCTTGTTGAATGGTTTCGATTTTATTACAGAATTTTTGAGGTGACATCTAAATATATTCAAGGATGAACCAAAGGAGATGATTATACGTGTATATGACCCTAAATGAAAGTAATGCGCATGATTTTATTCTGACGCGGCTATCCATTGCCCGTCCCGTCGTAAAACCGGTCGGGAAACACGGCAGGAGGTCTGCCTTCTCAACGTAACCGGTCGCAGTGCTCCGAGCAGTCAGTGTGGAAACACATGTTTCCGCGTGAAGTGTGTTTTTCGACTTTGTAGAATGGCGCACGTCACGGTAAAGGTCCACCATGACAATGCCCTTAGCCACACATCTTTCATCGTTAACAACTTCCTGGCCCGGAGCACCCCACCCTTGGTAGTCCCCCAGCCCCCTTATAGTCCCGAATTGGCTCCGCGAGACTTTTTTTTGTTTTCCCAACTGAAG